>JBAGKP010000014.1:27671589-27681825 GCA_037177255.1 Melanotaenia maccullochi | reverse complement strand
CAGGTGTGTTGCAGAAGGGAGACATCTAAGACCTGCAGGATAGTGGGCCTTGAGGACCAGGGTTGGGGACCACTGCTCTAAATCACATCCTTCTTATCAGGACCGTTGCTGCCTCTGTTGCAGGTAAGAGCAGAAATTGGGATAATTTAATGAATTTAAAGACTCATTTATACCCACCATTTTCTGCTGCTTATCCAGAGTCGGGTCACTGGGGCAGCTGCCTAAGCAGGGAAACCCAGACTTCCCTCTTCCCGGCCACATTCACCAGCTCATCTGGACGGATCCCAAGGCATTCCCAGGCCAGCCGAGAGATCTGTCCAGCGTGTCCTGGGTCTTCCCCGAGGTCTCCTCCAGGTGGGGCATGCCTGGAACACCTCACCAGAGCGACGTCCAGGAGGCATCCTAACCAGATGCCCCAGCCACCTCATCTGGCTCTTTTCCATGTGGAGGAACAGCAACTCTACTCTGAGCCCTCCCGGATCACCAAGCTTCTCACCCTATCTCTAAGGGAGAGCTCAACCACCCTGCAGAGAAAACCCATTTCGGTCGCTTGTATTTGGGATCTCATTCTTTCGGTCACTACCCACATGACCATAGGTGAGGGTAGGAAAACAAATCGACCGGTAAATTCAGAGCTTTCCATTTTGATTCAGCTCGTTCACCACAACAGACCAATGCAGAGTTCGCATTACCGCAAATGATCCGCCTGTCGATCTCACGCTCCATCCTTCCTTCAGTCATGAACAAGACCTTGAGATACGTGAACTCCTCCATTTGGGCAGGACCTCATTCCAGAAAGCACTCCCAACCTTTTCCGGCTGAGGACCATGGTCTCAGATCTGGAGGTGCTGATTCTCATCCCAGCCGCTTCACACTTGGCTGCGAATCGCTCCAGTGAGAGCTGAAGATCACGGCCCGATGAACCCAACAGAACCACATCATCTGCAAAGAGCAGAGACCCAATCCTAAGGCCACCAAACCGGATCCCCCCAACACCTCAAAATTCTGTTCATAAATGTTATGAACAGAATCGGAGACAAAGGGCAGCCTTGATGGATTCCAACCTTTACTGGAAACTATTCTAAACTTTTCTATTATGAACATTTCTGAAAAATGATTCCATAATATAATTAAGTAACATAAGACTCTGTCTGTATATGTATTTAACTTAGAGCATGAATGTGGCTTAAAGCATTGCAAAGAGCACAATAAACACACATTAACAGATGAGCTGATGAGGAGATGACACTGAACAAAATACACAAGTGGAAAACCGATAAAATACAAAACAAAAAAGCATTAAGACTCAACTTGAACCAAAGAACGCATGAAACACAACAAGAAATAAACCAAAACCCACAGACCATGACACCTCTAGGACTATTAATGACTGCACAATATCAAAAAGTTCGCTGAGGGAGGGCAGAAAATGTCTCAAATTGTATACAACAGGATTTTGTCAAATGTTTTCATTGAATGAGGCCTCAGAAAGTCACAGTCCTGTTAAAGGGTTGAACTAATTCTGCTGAATGCATCTCCTTCTGGAGGGTAGAGCTCGAAGCTTCTGTTGCTGAGGTGCTGAACGTTGTAGAAAGGCAAGCCGAGTATTGTATGTGTAGTCTGGGAAACTGCAATGTTTGGTGATGAGTCCTCTGGCATTCAAATCACACCACCCAAAGAAGACATTCAGACACGAGCTTGCACTTTCAAAAAGCATAAAACATTGCAAGTGTTCCTTTAAGTCAGAATGATGCATCAACAGGAGGAGGGTGGTACCGAGGGAGGAACAGATGGATTGATGCATGAACGGATCTTTGGGGAATTAGAATCTGTATTGAGCAAAGAAAGAGCAGAGGACACAGAAAGAAGGGAGGACATTCAGTTCCTTCAGTAATGATAATGTGCACAATGTACATCCTTAACTAGGGTTTGTATCTGGAGCATATTTTCCTTGTAATTTGTCATCCTCTTTTCATCTGTCGTCACATGAGCAGCAGAGAAGCACCAATAATCCACTCTGCTTTATTGTCTTAATCTCTTCATTATCGCCGAAGTAGCTCAGATTTATGTCTTTGAGGGTTTGCCACTCCTCTTGGTTTCTGAAGGGAATACTGACTCACCACAAGTTTTTTTCTTTTTTCTTTCTTTCTTTCTTTTTTTTTTTTCTTTTGCTGATGAGCTGGCTGTTTGACACTTTCACAGTTCGATCTGTTCAGGGCACGTGGCTGCTGGATTCATTTTTTTTACCATCTTTTTTTTTTTAAATAAAAAGGACAAAAAGACTTTTCTCAGCTTCAGATGTTTATGGCTGAGAGCAAATGATGTGAGGTGACATCATCGATGAAGGCATGCGAGGGAATGGAGAGGAACATCCAAAGAGAAAAAAATCTATTCAGATATGTAAATCTCAGTCCAGTTCTTGTACCTGCCCATAAACACTGACCCATGAATCATTCAAACATAAAAGGCCCTGAATTCAAGACATAAACCAGCCTTGTGTCAACACTAAACAGACAACTTAGAAAAGTCTTAGAAATCTTTTTACTAGCAGCCTTGACAAAATATTTTTCCCCATTTCTTTAGCTGCATCGATGAAATACTCACAACATAAGTAAGAAAATAAAAAAATGTGTCAGAAACTGGGATGGTGAGGACAGAAGAAGTGAAGCACCCAAAGAACTATGTACAGTAGATGATGACCTACAGGAGTAGGAAAAAATCCCTAGCGATGGTAAATGGACTGTACACATGAAGAGCTTTTCTAGTCTTAGAGCATAAGTCACATTCACCCTTTCACATGCACACTCATACAGCACTTCTGAGTTTTTTTATAATCTATGTTGTGCCATCTCCGACACACTTATCCATTCATAAGCTGATGAATGTGGGGTTCAGGTTCTTACCAGACACACTGTCTTGCTAAGGGACGGGGAAAGCCAGTTTCCTCCTGAGCAACAGCCTCCTCAGTTACAGCTGGACCTTCAGTTCATCCATCTGTTCCCTGAGGAATCTTTAGAAATTAAATTAAATTAAAATCACTTTGTTTAGCCCTGCAATGGACTGGCAATTTGTCTAGGGTGTCGCCTCCCTCTGGCCTAGTTGTTGGGATGGACTCTAGCCTCCTGCAACCCTGCACTGGAATAAGTGGGCATAGAAAATTGATGCATGGATGAAATATATTTTATTTGTCCCAGAGGGAAATTGGAAAACTGTAAAATGGTCTCTATGGAAGGGTACCTGTCAAGAAAAGCCATTCTTAAGGAAGAGAAACCGAGAGAAAGGGTGAGGTTAGACGCATGATACAAGAACTGGACTGAAAATGAGTGACAACAGGTCAAGCAACCAGACTTTGTTGTAATTTTTTAAAGTGGTCTTGAGTAATAGTTCTTCACGATTTCTAAAGGTTTTTTTTAAAGTCCAGTTTTTCCAGTATTATGTTTTTTGTGTAATCCAGGAATCGTTCAAACATAAGGAGCCTAACTGAAGACAAAAAGCAGTGTTGTGTTGACACGTAACAAACATGCCTTTTTTCCCAGACCTCAACATTATTGATTATTGCATGTGCATTGCGTTGCATTGCAGAAACATCCAAAGAAGAGCTCTACTAAGAACTCTACTACTTAAAGAAATTAGAAGGGGAGCTGTCTAAGTGGGTCCAACTACTAAATAAAAACATAAAAATAATATTTTTTTTTATATTTGCTATGTGTAAAATGTAGGATGGCTGAAGACTTTTGTACAATACTGAATCCTGTCACTAATTCCACAAAGAACTAGATTAATAAATTCTTCATTAGCCCTTTGGAGTCACATATATCAGCTCCATGTTACTGTTCAGTACTGAAGCTTTGAGTACATTTTAAATAATGTGGCAATCACTGTGTCTTCACAGGTATGCGGAGTCATCCTCCTCTGCAAAGTTTAGCATTGGTAACAGCGCCTTCTAGTGGTCACAGCCGTGCAAGTCTCAGATTAATCTAATAAGTCTGCAAATTCAGAGCTGGATAAAACTATATCTAATGAGCAGATATCAATAACTGGTGTGTGACGGGTGGTACTTCAGAAGCGGAACCAAACCGGACCTATTCAGAATTCACATTTGGCGCCGACGCTAAAGAAATCAGGTGTTTATTGTGTGTGCAGCACAGCTGCAATGAGATTGTCAGGTTTTTTTTTTTTTTTTTTTGTTTGTTTGTTTTGCTTCAAATCTCAGAATTCTTCACATCATACGTCTTCCTCTGTGTGCGCGCATGTGTATGTGTGTGAGTGTCGCAGAGGCAGACAGAAATGTTGGTGGATTTCCCTTCTGGCAAACGCAAATGGTGTCCCATGGAAGCAACAGGTGCAGACTTTAAAGGTGACTTCCAGACCGCAGGAGTGTTAACCAGAGTGAGAAATGAGCTGTCATTTAGGAAGAAAAAAGCCAAATCAGTTTCGCATGGTTCCACTTTCTTTTTCATATATAAAGTGGATGATTCAGTAACAATCCACACACACGCACGCCTTTTTCCTTTTCAGATCAAGAAAAGTTGATTCGCACCCACTTTTCCTTCCTATGGATGTTCCGCTAAACCCGTGACAAAATGAGGCAATTATGATTCAAGCTGGGGTTTTTACCGAGGATTTTACGCAATGAACGTGCAAAGAAAAAACAAATGAGTTCTGGATGAAGTGTCTTCGTTTTCCACACTTTGTTCCCCAGAGAGGATTGCGTCTTTTTCTCTCTCTCTTTTAACTGTTGCTCCTTGTTGCACCTCGGTATCAGTTCAGCCCTCACAGTGAAAGAACTATCCTCCTGCTGGGGACAAAAAAAAAAAAAAAAAAGGTTTGGCTGACTGCCAGGACGTGGAACAAGTGCGCCTCCCTTCCCTGCTGCTTGGCGTATTCATAGTTAGGGGTTTGGGCACGGCTTTTTAAAAAGGCAAGGCAGGTCTCAAGTTGATCAGTCTGCTCAGGAAACATGCTGGAGAAAGTACCGGAGTCCAAACTGAAGGGAGGGAGTTGAGATTTTATCCACTGACTCGCTTTGCTCCTGCAGAGGGGAATATTTCCGGAGCGAGAAAAAAAAGAAAACTCCATTATACATATATTTTTTTATTTGATATTTGAAAGTCACTTTGCAGCTTGCGCAGCAAAAAGCGTGACATCAACTGTTTATTTTTATTTTTATTATTATTTTTATAGATAGCGCCACTCTTGGATAAAGACTCTTGGCTTTAACTGTAAAAATCGGATTATCTGACTGAGGCATTGTGTCCATTTAGACCAGGCTCTACTTTTCTCCCTCCTCCTCGCATTTGAGCTTTATGCTGTAAACTGAAGAGAACGCCAACGATGTTTCTGAGTTTTTGCCTCTTGGTGACATTTATCTTGGGGTTGTCCGGGTGTTTGGGCTCATACGTTCCGTGCGAGCCGTGCGACGAAAAGGCGCTGTCCATGTGCCCTCCGGTCCCGGTCGGCTGCCAGCAGGTCAAGGAGCCGGGCTGCGGCTGCTGCCTAACGTGCGCCCTGTCTGAGGGCGCGGCGTGCGGTGTTTACACGGGGACGTGCTCCCAGGGCCTCCGCTGCCTGCCCCGGAGCGGGGAAGAGAAACCCCTGCACGCTCTTCTCCACGGCAGGGGAGTGTGCACCAACGAGAAGGGATACAAACCTGCGCCCCCGCTCCCGCCCGTAGGTAAGAATGCGCACCGGCTGGTGAATGCATGATGAAAAGCAAAGAAAAAAAGAGTGGTCTGGTTTTGAATGCGTATAACTCTTGATTTGTTGATAACTTGAGAAATCAACGTCACTAAGTGTTTTACAGTCAAAGAGATTCTTAATTCTCATTTAAAAAAAAATAAATAAAATAAAAATCTTTGCGCCTCTTCGCCTGACTCAGAAACCAAGAGTTGGTGATCATGTGCGGCTCATGTCTCTGACAGACCGTTTGTTTGACAGATGGTTTGAGGTGCCATCTGATTAACTTTTATCAACAGACTTCAGTAAACTGTCTACAGGAGCTTATTCTGGCTCTCTGCAGAGGCACAAATGCATCTTAAAGGTGGGAAGCCCAGAAACCAGCATGCTCCAAATGAAAAGGAATTCACGGATAAGGAGAAAAGGCTCAGGTTGGGAGTTAATCTGTTGCGCCTGTCTTGCGCGGGCAGCGGCTGATTTACTGCAGTTGACTAAGATTCAGGTAGTCAACTTGTCTAAGATGTTTAGATTTGGTTGACAGGACCGGTTTCATCATTTGCGGTGTCATATTTATTTAAGCCGGTGGGAGCTTTAAGAAAAGTGGTGTGTGGAATGTTTATTTATGTTGGGAATATTAACAGGCTTTAATATCCAGCGCTCTAACAAGTGTCTGTAAAAAAAAAAAAAAAAAAAAAAAAAAAAAAAAAACCCCGCACCTTTCCCCCCCCCCCCCCTTTCTGCTGGAGACGTGAAGTTGAACAAAAAAAAAAAAGAAAGAAGAAGAAGAGGGGGAAACACACTAACTAGATCATATTTTAACGAAAGAGATGCTACGCGACTATCTTTCGGTCTTATTAACGTAGAATCTAGATAGATTTAGGTCTGCAGGCTACCTCTGGGGTAGTGTTTAGAGTCGGATTACCACTAAACCTGCATGCGCGAGAGAAAAGAGAAGAAAAAGAGGCAGGCAGAGGGAGAAGCAGAGCTGAGCCAGTTGTCCTAAATGATTTAAGACATTTCTTGGTGTAGCTGAGTTTTACTGGCTTGTCAGTGACAAAATTTGTAGGTAGTAACCGCTAAATGTTTTTGGCTGAAAATGGTCTCCCCTGACTGTTGATTGTGTCATCATCATCATCATCATCATCATAATCTCTTCTCCTCATGACAGCAGGAGCAGAATGTGGT
This sequence comes from Melanotaenia maccullochi, assembly GCA_037177255.1. NCBI lineage: Eukaryota > Metazoa > Chordata > Actinopteri > Atheriniformes > Melanotaeniidae > Melanotaenia > Melanotaenia maccullochi. Next base: position 27,674,964 of record JBAGKP010000014.1, on the reverse strand, counting down.
CTCTGTGATTGTTGTTATTGTAAAAATAACCTGATGCTTTGCAAGTTATTGGTCACTGCGACTCCCTATCAGCACTGTGTGTGCTCCAAGTGTGAAACTGTGTGTGCTTACTCTCGTGTACACTTGGGTGGGGCTGTGTGCGTGTCTGAGTGTGTATTGTGTGTGATAGTGCTGATAGTGATGACACCTCGGGCAGTTTTGTCTCATACACACAGAAGCAGACTCCTTTGTTGGCCCTCTGAGGTAATCGGAGCATCTTTTCCTGCCTCTTGCAGTGCGTTCATTGCATGCCCGCTCAGTAACATCGCTGTGATTCAGCAGAAGCCCCACCACCACCACCACCTTTCCTCCTCCTCCTCCTCCCACCCCTCCAGTTCTCTCAAACGGGAACTGGTGAGGTGAGCTTCTGGTTTCCTTTCGTGTGGGGTTGCAGCTGCCGGCTGAGCGAGGCGAATGCAGGGCAGAGAAGCTCAAGTGTCCACAGCCTGCTAAATACTGACTGGGACAGTCAAACAATGGCAGAGATGATTTTTTTGCTATGTTGTACTCCCCTTCTAGTTTTATCTGAAAAAAAGCAACAAAACCCCTGGCCATTACTCTGTGTCTGTCTTCATGTCTCAGCAGCACATTAATTCATGCTTTCCTCCTGCACTGTGATCCCAGGAGTTGCTTGGGTTGTCGGGCGCAGGCGGTGGTATGTGCTTCAGGGGCACTCTGCGATTGAATCAGACCGGGAACGCTTGCCAAGAGATATGACTTCACGGCAGCAGGCCTCTCATTCTTTCATCCTTCAGGCTTCTGAAAGGGCCTTATGTTTTACCAGATTGCTCTCTGCCAAGAAACAAAAGATGATCCAGAATGGTCCCCTCCTCTCTGAACATAGACGCTCCTTATAACTGAAGCAACAAGAAACTCGCCGCCCTTGCTGACGACTTTAATACTTTATGTTTGTCTCAGCTCTTTGCATGTGTGTAGATGTAGTTTTAATGCGGGCCGTCTCAGCCACAGCTCTGAAGAGCTCATGGTTTTTCTCATGTCACATGGCAACATCATGAATATTTACAGTCATCTGTAGGTTAAGCAACTGCAGGCCTCTGATGTTTCATGTTCGCATGAAAACTTTGCATATGCGGCATGGTGCCACTCCGGCTTTATCATGTCAAATAACCATTCAGAATGTCATCGCTTACTTGTAGAAAGCTGTTTAGCTTTGAGCTCTACCATCTGCTTTTTCCATGCTTACATCATCACTGGTGCAGCTGATTGTTGGGTTGTAGCCGAGACACTGAAGCAAGCAGGAGAGAGCTGATTCTCTCTGATGGTGCACTTTGTGTAATGGTACTAGTACTCCATGGGTACACCACATTGCCTGACAGCTTTTACATACAGTGCAGCATATTGCAAGTGATCTGTTGCAGGTGTTTAGGATAAAAGGTGTTTTTTTTCATCACATCACATGCAGTCTTTAAGAGAAGAAAAGAAAGCTTGCAAGATGTTGACAATGTGGAGCAAAGACTTGGATGTAAAGCTGATGCTGTCGTCTGTACAGCATCTTTCTAGTTGCATTGGGATCACAGCGATGGATGACAAGCATTGGGACTGTTTCTGGCAAGCAAATAACCTCTTTGGCACACTTGCTTGATTTCGCCCTGTAAAAGTTTACAGTGGTATTTGTACAGCTTACTGGTCACTGACACCTAGCCTGCTGGTGGCAACAGCTGCAAAAGAAATCAACACTCACTGCAGTGCAGGGTTTTAAAATGATGTCACATGTGTTTGACCTGACCTGTGGGCCATAATGTCAACCCCCAACACCTGGTTAGACGCTAGTACTGCTGTAAGAAAGAACCAGGACCATCTCTTTATTACTGTAGAGGACTTTTTTCAGAACATTTCCATTCGTCAGCAGACAGAAGGGCTCAAGTTTCTAGGGATTTAGGCAAACAATGAAGATTCCAGTGACTTCCCTGGAATGCCAGAGTAAAGCTTTCAAGATCATTAAATTACCATTCCTCCTAAATGATGAATGATTATTCTTAATTTTGATCAGGAGAATTGCAAAAATAATTTTTGTTTAAAGGACGTCATAAATTATTGCATTAATACATTTTAATATGTGCAAGAATAACAATAGAAAACACAGTACAAACATAAGTGACTTAACCTTAAACCTACTGCTTTGCCCACTACGACTTTGTTTTTATTTTGTCTGAAGACCATCTATGCACATCCAGAAGCCCTCGACTCTCTCGCCAAAATAGCTGCTTTTGCCACCAGGAGTGAGTTCGAAGTTCGTCACACCCAGCAATTGTGTTGTGGTGATGATGACCCAGAAAGACATTGCATCCATGCGTGTGGCTTGTTGAAAACCAAAACCCAAAAATGGGACGGGACCTCAGACCAAAATAAGCAATGTACAGTAGAACAGCCATGCGCCTCACTCTGACAATTTACTCTTCACATGGCTTGCAAACTGAAACAGAGCGTTTTTGTGTGGTGGAAGCTGTAAACAAGTCAGACAGTTTGCTTACCTATAGCTGCATTTCCCTCTTGGAAAGCATTTGCATCCTCTCATAAGTTCTGTTTTGCAATTTATGATCCTTTAATTGTTCTTGTTGCTATTTATACCGTGCATTCAGAAAAGCAGGAAACTTTTTGATTGCAACGAACATATTCTGTGCACACAATACCACAGGAAGTTATTTCCTGCATATTCAGAAGCTGATTGAGAGCATGCACAAGGCTGAGCAACTGAAAGTCTGCTGACAACAGGACATGCATGTCTGGTGGCAGAACACATTCCTGGACAAAAGCATTGCATAAAGTATTTTTTTCTCCAGATTTATTCCAGCTGGTTTGGATGTGAGCCCTTTTCTGTCATCAGTCCATTAATTCTCACAAAAATGCTGTACTGTTGTCATGTCCTGTGCAGGGGGATGTACACCACTGGCTTTTTGGATCAAAACCATTGCACCTTAAAGAAAATGGCAACATTTGGCTGTTGTTATTGGCCTTTCCACCTTAACCTATGACTGTGCATGTTGAGATTAAGGGAAGACTATAAAATGTATGTTCTATCTACAGCTGCAGTACATTTCAAAGCATAAACAGTTCTCCCTCCACTTGTTCTCTGTTCAGAAAACAGCTAAAAAAATCCTGTTTGGTCCAGGCTTTTAAAATGATGTCACTTAATCCTAAACATTACACTGCACAACACAAATATTTAGTTTAACCACTAAACTAACAAACGTTAGCTTATTATGCTAACAGTTTAGCTTTAATGTAAACAATAAGTTTGTATTCCCAATCTCTATTTCTCTATCTCTCTATTTGACTATTGAGAACTGTTGTTTCTCAAATCAGTTATGAGAACAT
>JBAGKP010000014.1:27653616-27671570 GCA_037177255.1 Melanotaenia maccullochi | reverse complement strand
TATTTCCTTGTGGGTAATCTTGTTAAGTCAACTTGCCTTGAACAATAAACTATTCCCAGAAAAAAAGGGACACCCCCAGATGTCCATCAGGTATTTATGACAAACTGATACCAGAACTTTATTGACATACAGAACAAATCCTTGGATCGGTCTTGGTTCAATGTTACAAAAGAAACACTTTTCTCCTTCAAATCTATTTAGTACTTTACTCGGATGTTTGACAGACAGGTGTGTGTTTTTGAGCTCTTACCTGCATGCTTACGATTAATCAGTGTAACAACAGTTTAGCAGTAAGAGTGGAACATAACTGCTTCTCTTTCCAGTGTGTTTACACTTCAGTGAGTAACAGATTTGACTTTAATGCAGGAAATTAGGGTCCAATCTTGAGTCATGATATAAAAAGGAAGCCCTACGCAGCAACTTATGGAGCATGCTCTGTGGGAAACATTTATCAGACATACCAGGGACAGTTTTTGTTTGCTGACTTGTTCGCTTCTTCACTACAAAGTGGAAAATTTCCTGTGAGCTGAGAGGAAAGTCCACATCATTTTACAACTGCTCTGCAGTCAGGAAGCACCCCGATGAGTTCATCCATGTACCTGGAATGTCACGTAGAAACAATTAGGCCTACTAAAAGGCACTAAAGGTCAGCTGAGAGAATAAATCACAGAACAGGTGAAAACTCACAAAATGAGACCAGTATTGCTCTACATAACTTCAAACACAGCTGCTTTGGGTCCCAAACATTAAGGACACAGAGTTTCGAATAAACTGAGAGTAGGCAAAGAGCAAACAGATTTAGAGATTTTTCCTGACGTTTCAGACCACTAAAGAGGTCTAGAATTGCCAACCTTTGCTATTTTAAGAGCTTCCAGGAACTAACTTTTGTGCTGCTGCACACCTATTCTCAGGTGCTCAACTTCACACCTCTCTTTCTGCTGTAGAAACTACTCGGTTATCAGGCCCCAGCCTTGCTTTCAAATATTAAACAGCAGAGGCAGTGTGACGCCAGAGGATGGTTTACTATGGTTGCGCTTTATGTGGCTCAAGCCCTAAGGCTCATTTATCCCCACAATTATCTTGTCCTACCCCCAGATGAGATTAAACAGCACCTCTATTCACTGCTCTCTTACATCTTGTAAAGATGTAATTTCAGATGCAGTGCAGACACTGTCTTAATCAAAGGCAGGACATAACGAACGTGCTGTAATGCTGGGAAATCCAATGAAAGGTGGGAGAATCGATTGTCCTGGCTTTTTTGCTGTCGAAATGGTATAGTTATTGTCTTAAAGATCCAGTGGAGGGAAAAAACTCAAAGAAGGGGGCAGCTTATCTTTCATTCCTGGACTTCTGCCCATAAGAAACTTGGGATATTCATGAAGCATAATTGTGCACAGATGTTAATTTTTAAACAGAGACGTATCAGGTGCACCTCCTTTGGCTGGTCTACTCTTCTTGTCCTAATGAAATCTTTAGCTCGAGAAGAGGGAGAGAGATACAGCACAGCTTTGAGTTCAGAGAAGCTGCACGAGTTGGCTTGCTTGGCTTCCACCCAGCATCTTGGCTGAGTTTCAGGAGTTAAACCAGACCCTTTAAGCTTCCTTTACATGCTCAGTACCCTTAGAGTGGAAAAAGTTAGTTTTTGTGGCCGAATTGAAGAGCCTCAATTTGGAGATATAGTGAGCAGTGGTCTTTATCATGTAAAAGCTACATGAATTTTAAATTTGCATCCTTCCGGTTTATACAATAGTCTTATAAAAAAAAATCAACTTTAACAAAAGCAACTGCCGTGTTGTTGTTTTTTTTTAGCCCGTTCATTTATGTGTGCAAATTAAGTTACACATGAAAAAAGATTGCATGTTAAAAAATAAAAAGAGAATTTTATTGCCAAATAGTTGGAATTTTATATATAAAATGATGGGACTGTACAGCAGAAATTAAGAGTTTTTCCACAGTGGTCACATGCATGGTGTACATAGGAATGCTTGTTTGAAATATTTATTTATAGCGAGCAATAGCCTTGCAGTCTGAGCAGGGAGACACAAGGACATATCCAAACACAAACCAAGGCCTGCCAAGTCATGAGTTGTGAGATTAATTTCAAAGAGACGGCAGTGCGGTGCAGAAGCCAAAGACCCAATTCTGGTAATCAACCTGCCCCCCCAGCCTCTCCGCCCATCCCACCGCCCCTTCCCTCCTCTCCCAAAGACTCCCAGACGATCATGCTGTGTCAGGCTCTTTGAACATCAGTTTCTCGGAGCTCATGCCCTTGTGACGTCTCAGTGCTCAGTTCTCCACGGTGGCAGCATACTAACAGGCTTGTGAGCAAAGTTATGGCAGCTTGTTAAATCATATTTTCCAACCTGTTCTCTGTGTGTGGAAGTTGATTTGTCATGTAGTAGCAGTCAGCCTGCAGTCTCTGGTTCAGTGCACCGAGGCGGGTTTCCTTGTCAGATAAATATAGCCAGGGTCATCCACTGGCACCATCACTACAACCAGTTGGGACCTGGCAAAGTCCCCACAACATCTCTGTACTTATGGTGCAGCTAAGCCAATGGGGGTGGGGGGTGGAGGGCTTCTTTCTGTGGCCTCAAAGAACCTCTGGCTGGGGGTCCAGGCTTAAGAGGCTGAGCACCAAAGATAGGAAAGAAAGGGGGGGCAGGACGGGCTGGTTTAGGATAAAGGACCTGAATCTGTAAATATCCTATCAAACCAGCTCTTTAAATCCCTGAGACTACAGCGCCCCCCTGGGGGAGCTGAAATTACATCTAGGAAGTGAATAAAATGTGACACAAATCAGCACAAGCATTTATATCTGTCCAGAGAGCAACTAGATTTTCCTCAGCTGGCATTTCAATCTGCTTCATGTAGGACACGTTGCTGTATTGTTACAGCACCCAGGGGCCTCGGTCCTCGTCACCGTTTGCAGTCCAGATTATATGTGAACACATTTTTCCTGGAGAAGTCTAGACAGCCAGCTGCATGATGCACTTTTCCCAATCTACTGAAGTCTGTCTGCTCAAAAGTGTGTCTCACCCTCATTTAATTATACGTCAAGGGAGGATATCGGCCTGTGTTTTGGTGGAGTGAGAAAGGATGACTTTTATCTGTGGTCTTAGCTGTACTGGTTCATCACCTGTTGGATCAAACTCTGGTGTCTCCTCTATAAATCAAACACACCTGTTATGTACACAATAACTCCAATGATCGAACTGCAGATTGAAAAATAAAAAAAACATAAATTAACACATCACACTGATAAACTTAAATTTTTTTTTTTTTTTTTTTTGTTAAATATTGCTAATTTTTGTTGATAAATTATGGATGCTAATAGCTGCTTTACATTCCTGTGTTTTAAGTATTAACTATATGGTATTGGTGAAAATGACATCATTATCCTTTATATACTCATGTCTGCTGGATGTGTGAAGATGCCTTCAGTGACTTACTGCATATAGCTGTGAAACTGTACCTTGGTAATGGATTTTTCATAATGGGATAAACATGAACCATGTTTTATGTCTTCCTGGTGCAGATCGTGAGTCTCGAGAGCATGAGGACACCATCAGCCCAGACATGACAGGGGAGCTGCCTCCAGCTAAAGTGCCAATTCATCCCAAAGACATTGTGAACAGTAAAAAAGTCATCGCAGTGCGTAAAGAGCAGAAGAGGAAGCTTGGTAAGCAGCGCTCCTTGCTCTCCCCACTGGATTACTCACCTCTACCCCTGGACAAGCATGAGCCTGAATTTGTAAGTACTTTTTGGTTTGTCCAAAGCCACTTTTGTAAGCTTTTTGAATGTTTGTAACTTGTGTGGCACTTCTTAGTTGTAGAAAATAAAGCTGCATACAGATGGCTTCTCCAAAAGATTTGAACCATTAGGGTCAACAAAGCTGCTTTTTCAGAGGATGTTAAGTTACTGAACTCCATTGCCTTGAAACTGCCTAAAATGGGAACGACAGATAACCTCTCAAGAGTATGTTGCTTGGTTGTAACATTGTACTGCATTTCTCTGAAGGGTCCCTGCAGGAGAAAACTAGATGGGATCATTCGGGGGCTGAAGGACGCTTCTCTTGTAATGGCTCCATCTCTGTACCTTCCCAACTGTGACAGAAAAGGATTCTTCAAGCGCAAGCAGGTGGGTGTTGCCCCCAGAGTCTTTGCACTTTCATGTCAAATGCTGACATTGTGCATTTAAAGCCTTCCTCACTATTCCAAGCATTTTAAAAAGGCTTGGTCAGACCAGCTTTTAAAACTGCTATGTTAAAGTAAACATCTTGCCTTCAAAGGAGACTTGTTTCAGGATTAGTTTACAGGTAAAAACTCCACCTACTACCCCTTGGAGTAGTCTTTACGCACTTAATGGAGCAAATTGTTGTACGTACTTGGTAGCTCCTCAGACAGACCTTGTGTTGGTTTTTTTCTGGTTGTTGATTATTTCTGGTTGCATTCACACCACAGAAAAAAACACAAAGGTGATGAAATTGCCAGCCACTGGGAGAAATCTAACTTAGATCAGCAAAAATTTCCTATCTAAAATTTTATTTGTTGGTTTTGGATGATGTATTTCAAAGCTAACTATACTGTTTGTGTTCAGTCAGTTAGCATACACTCACAGTATGTACTTTGCACTTGCATCACAGATGGTGTCCCTCATTCAGTGTGATACTGGGTCTAAAAAAAAACATACGAAGTTCAATAAAAAACATTTGTCTTTCATCTAGTACCGTAAAACAGGATATCATACCATATGACATAATAAGATACAATAGAATACAACATGATGATATAATGATTAAATGATTAAATACAATACAATAAATTATGTAATACAAGATATGATACAAGGTGACACAATTTAATACAACACAATATGATACAATATGACATGATTATAAAACCATACAATGTGACACTTGATTTAATAGGATACTTTATCTCAAATGGGTATTTATGATTTCTGCTGTGTGGCTGATGGTTGTACTTAGATCACAGTGGTTTGGTATTGTGTTGTGTGGTGTATTAATATTATCAAGTCTAATGAAACAGCACTTGAGTCCTGTGTATCGTATCGTATCGTATCGTATTGTATCATATTGAATCGTATTGAATCGTATTGAATCGTATCATATTATATCATATTTGATAAAATATGACACAACATAACATACAACACAGTATGATACAATATGGAATATTATGATGCAATATTACATGAAATATGGCACAATATGACTCAATAAGATACAGTACAACGTGACAATATATGATACTATACAATATGACATCATTTTAAACAAAATTATGTGATATGGTACAATGCAAAGTTACACAATATGATATGATACAAAATAACATGGTATGATACAATATTACAGCATATATGATAGAATGTGATATGATATGATACAATATGACACAATTTCATACAATATGATACCATATCATATGATAAAGTACAACATGGTATGATACAATATCACAAAATATTATACAATCCAGTGCAACATGGCTTATCACTCCGCAGGGAATTTTGTTTCATCATGTGCAGATCATTTTAAGAAACTAGAGATGCTTCCTCCATTAGTCCAAAAAACTATGGTAAATTATCAGTGGTTAGAAACCACCAACCATGTCTCTAAACTCGTGTTAATTACCCAGTAATTACCCATTAACATACAAATTAATTACCGCATAATGCTGTGGCCTTTTGTCTAAACTTTCTGTTTTCTCGCCCACAGTGCAAACCATCCCGCGGTCGCAAACGAGGCATCTGCTGGTGTGTAGATAAGTATGGTGTCCAGTTCCCGGGCACAGACTACAGTGGAGGGGACATTCAGTGTAAAGACCTGGAAAGCATCAACAACGAGTGAAATGAGGAAGACCCACCCTTGACCCCACCAAATCCCCCAGTCCCCCAAGCCCCCACATCCCCCACCCCGTAACCTCTACATGACCCAGGGCCCATGCCTCCTCTCTGAATCACACCTGTTTGCTCCGCCCTCTGTTCACCTCAAGATTTTTTGCTTTCAAAAAATGGACAAAAAGAAGAGAAAAATCCAGACAAAAAGAGCAGGCTGAAAAAAAGACTAATTCCTTTTCTGTGTTATTTTATTTTATTTTTTTTACCAAGCACTCTTCTCTGAATGGGGTGGGGGGTGGGGGATGAAGATTTACTAGACCTTTGACTATCAATCATGGGATCCCTTTTTATGAGCCTGACTTTGAAAGAATAGGTGCAGAATGTATATATTTTTACAGAAACTGGGTATTTACGTACAATATTTTGTGTAATGCTAAATTAATGTAAAGAAAAAAAACCATTGTGGATTAAAAAAAATCTGGCATACTGATAAGGAAGAAATCAGTTTTAGGCTTTGCTCATGACGCCACCGTGGAACTGAGTAATTTGTGTTTTTGTTTGTTTTTTTTGTTTTGTTTTGGGGTTTTTTTTCCAAAAGAAAGAAACACTTAACAGGAATATGCCCTGTCAGAGCACTTATGAAAAGGGGATCCTGCTTAGATATGTGTAACTTCACAAAACAATGTGTGATTGGTTATTAGTATGTGTACAGTGCGACTGTGTGTTATATATGAGCCTATGTTGTTGTGTGATGGAGTGAGCTTATTAGAAAAAAAAAGTCTTTTTTTCTTTCTCTTTTGTTTGATTTTCTCACGACGAATATTGCTAGTGCTTAAGGTAGTCTTGGGGCTGGCCTTGTCTTTAATGTAAAGAATGTCTCTTTGAAGCAACAGAGTAAGGAGATCTTCACAGATGAACCTACGTAAGTGGCTCTTCGACATTGTAGCTAGCCTGATATGCCAACTGTGCCTCTTTGAACAGACATGCCATGCGGGGCGACACAGAGCTTAAGAGGAGCGCTGGCTCTACTGGTAGAATAAAGAGTTCAAGCTTCTGTGATGGGGCTCAGTTATGAATCTGATCTTTTAATTTCCCAGTTTGGGCCGGTCGCTTCTCTTGATTTGTTTGTGTGAAGTGTAGTATTGTATGGTTTTGTTTGTGCTGTTTTCTTTGCCTTCAGTGAAGTAAAGATTGCCCACTTTTGAGCCATGTTCCTTTGATCAAGTGGTTTCCCCTTCAGTAATGCTACTACAGTGTAACCATGGTGTATTACATTACTTTTGAATATAGTTAAGGAATGTTGTTTTTCCTGTAGAAACAAAGCATGATAATTATGTAAATGTGCTTGGACTTTTTTTTTTTTTTTTGCCTGTAAAGTATCTTCTTGTTCTTGTGGCCTGTCAGGAGAGTGACCTACTGTCGTTTGACTACAGGGGCAGTCGAGGAAGCGACGCCTCTGGAATTCTTCTGATTACACACCTCTTTACAAAAGGTTATCTGCCTCTATCTCAGTGGAGCATGACCAAAACATAAAGGTTACAGGACATAACAGGGTCTAATAGAGTCGTTCTCTCTCTGTGTGCAAATCACAGTGCCTTCCTTCATGCAAATACATTTAAATACTGACGTGAAAGTGTCACGGATATCACACGGGGGCAGTTTCCAGACAGCACCAGCTGGGAGCCGATACTTGACATGATGAGAAATAAATAGGTCTATGTTCAGTTTTAATCATGAGCAGAGCAGGGAATGTGGTAGGTTCTTTAAATGGTGTAAAGACGACATTGCAAATCCGTTTTGTAATCTCTGCATGTACCTCGGTTAGATTCTCGACAAGAAAGACATGCGAGGAAGTTTAATTCGAACCAGTTAAACCTCCTTCTTCTCTTTCATTGACAACCAATAAGCTAAGACTCTTGCTTTTTTGTAAATGCCAATGTTTATGTTTGAGAAAGAAAAAGAGAGGGGAAACCAAAAGATGCTTTGGATATTGGTTTTCTTCTGCAACATGGGGGAGAAATGATGTGTGCATCCTATATTATTAAGGCTCCTGTTTCCACCCCCCCCAACCCTCCACCCACCCACCTCCCTACCCCTCCCACCCACTACCACTTTAGAAAGAAAGAAAAAAAAAAAGAAAGAAAAAAAAAGCAGCTTGCACTTATTTCATTTAATCACTATGGATATTGATACACAGCAACAACGTACAATCATGAAGTTAGTGGAACAACAACAACAGAAAGCTGAATGTTGTGTTATCTTGTGCTTACCTTTCAAAGATTATCCTTTGAGGTAAAGTTAAATGACAGGGGCTGTAAAAGCCCACGCCTGGGACCTCCAGTATGTCACCATCTTTTAGAGAAAAAAAAAAAAATAGGTGAACATAATACACAGCTAGAGATGCTATCACAGCCTCTTGCACAGAGATGACAACTGATACAGAAAGAGGGGAAAGAGACAGAGGAGAGAGGGAAGAGGAAGAGTGAGCACCATGGGCAGTGGTCATTATCAGGGCCTAGCCACTTCTCCGATGTGGGGTCACCAATTACATGACTTTAGGTACATTTAGTAAGACAGTTACAAGGAGACGTGAAATCTGGGGAATGCAATACTGCGACAAGGAGCAGAAAAAGTGAGCAGTCGCTTCCTCCGGTTTCACGTCTCCTGCTTGGTTTGAACTCATATTCACATTTCATTCTTCAGTAGGAAAGTTACTACAGTACAGCTTTTTTTCTGAATACATAACACTTTTTTTGGATGTAATGAGACAGTTCAATTGGTTTTTGTTTTTCATAATTTGGTGTTCACTGGCTTGTGAAATAGACCCATCGGTGGCAGGAGGATAGCGGGAAATAATGGTCAGTATTTGGAGCTACATAAGACAAATAAGAATAAAAAAGAAAAAAATCTCAAATTATTAAAGTGAATATCACTGTGTAATATTTATTCAACTTGTAATTTATGTACTCTTTTAACCTTTGTCTTTTTTGTTATGACAAAGCATTTATTTAAATAAAGTTATGTATTCATTTAAGTATTCTGGTGAGATTTTCATTTCTAGTCCTGCTTTCTTTCTTTTTTTTTTATTTTATTTTAAAGAGTAGCTTCTGAATTGGCTTCAAATGTACAGTTTGAATTGGAATCACCCTGATTGTAAGCGCTTGCTAATCTCCAAGGCACGAGCAGATAAACCTCTTAGACATTAAGTCTGAGACACCCAGGCTTGCCCACAGGATCTCATGCAGCATGCAGGATGTGACTTTATAAAGCCTCGCCTGAAGGCAAGTCACCTGGTTTTCAACACCATAGTCAGAAAGATTGCACAGGAACAAGGAAGTCATTTAACATGAGTTTGAACTTCAAGAGGTAGAGGAAAGGGAGGTGGAGGGGGGCCTTAGTCTAGTGGGACCAGCTCAGTATTCAAATGACTGGGAAGGAGAGATTTGTAGCCTAAAGGAGGCTTTATCATGTTATAGAAAACCTGCCTTTAATACCACTTAGAGGGGGAATGGACTCAACATTTCCGCTTAACACTGCTAAAATTTAAATACTTATACAGATGTAACCCCCCCAGATCTAGAAGGATCACGTTTTTAAGAAAAATTTACTTTAGTTGATATGGAAACTGACACATTCACTTTCAGTTTCTGCAGCTTGTAAAGACAGAAATGTTGAGATATGAGGATCTCCACAGATGAGTTTCTGGTCACTTTTCTTTCTGGAAGTGACAAAATGTGATATCTTCTGGGGGTGGGGGTTGTAGACAAAATATTCTCCTGGGATTCTTTGTCCAACTTTGACCAACTCCAGATGTCTGCGACAGAGGCAGGGTATGAAATGGCCGAGGGCCCAGCAGTTCCTGAATAGCTGGCAGATCAAGGCTGCTGTAAAGGTTGTTGTGGTATGTTTCCTTGTTTGCGTGTGTGTATGTGTGTGCATGTTGCGAGGACGGGACTGACTATGGGGAGGGTGGAAACATGTGCAGAAGATTTGATTTGTGAGGCAGTGAACATGACAATTACTATTTGCCTTCAAAGAAACTGACAACTGCACTTAGGACTTCAAAGCATTTATGCCCCTTTTATTACACGATTATCCCGACGATGTTGGTCGTCTACATGTGACATCAACTCACGCACCTCGATCCCAACTAGACCCACTCCAACGGCGGTGCCCTGTATGTCTGTTGCCGCATGCACCTACAAATCCTGTGGTAACATTTGGGATCTTGTTCTCTCTGCATTTCAGTAATGCAGTCAAAGGATCAATCCTGTAAAAGGAAAGTGCATCAATCATTGATCGGAGTCTTAGCAATGATCATGGGATGTTCTAAGACAAAAGCGTACAAAATGGCATGCAGATGTTTACACTGCATAATTGGGATCCCTGCAAATCACTGCTTGTGTTTTTGTTTAATGCCATCTCTTAAAGTGGTAATAGTGGTTCTTGTCATCGCTGAAATGGAGATGAATGGAGATTTGAAAGAATGTGCAGTGGTGGAGAGCAAATCACATGACTTCAGGGTGGAATCTACCGATGCTGGTGGGAGAATTTAGCAGACAAGTGTCTGCTGGTTTCATTCAAGCCCTTTCATCACAGACAGACTGGAAATGTGACTGTGAGAATCACAAATGTTAAGTAAACTGACTGCAGTAGTTTGTGTCCTAAAAACAATGTAAGAAGCACTTAAGATACAGTTATATTGCTGGTCCATACATAGAGTACCAGAATGATTGTGAGAAACCAATCCTTCTATAGCTCGTTTCCACCGACGGGGGAATTTTCTTGTGTTTCCATATGTGAAAACTGGGAAGGGTACCTTAAGATCTGACCCGACATGTCCTACTTTGTTGGGACCCTTCTGTTGGGGTACAAATCTAACCGACCCAAAAGGGAAGAGTTTGACACACTGCATTGACTGGTTGAGAAAACAAAGTCACTTCACATGCAAAATGAAATGAAAAAAGCAGGAATGGCTCCTAGTTTAGAGCAACATATTTTCTTTTTGTTGGTTAAATCTCTTTAAAATGGCGTTACGAAGCACTGCCAAGAAGAAAGAACACAGTTTGATGATCGCCATTCTCCTCATTTGTTTCTGAGGTATATTTTGGTTAAACTTTAAATAAGATGTTGTGCTTCAATGGTGTCATGCTGTTACGTAGCTGAGGCATCTAGCACTATCCGGCTGATACTCCACCTCTTAGGTAAGGTTACGGTTGGTTGTGGAAATGCAACAAGATTACAGTTTACAAACCATATCTGCACCCATTGGTGGAACTGGGGCTAAAACGTACCACCTTTTCTTATTTTCTATTTTATTCTGCTTCTGTTTACTTGGTGCATCACCAAATTAATCACTTAAATTAATACTAGTGTTCACTAAAATCCACAAATGGTGGATGTAGTAGTCCAAACTGTTTACTTTTTCGACTTTGAGTCACTATTTCTAATGTGTTTCTACCCAAACGTTTCCTTTAAATTAGGGGAGAATCGCTGATATTCTGACTGTGCTTTCTGTGTAAAGTTTACTAAGTTAAGAATTTAAAAAATTGTAGCTGTGTAAACCTTGTGCAAGGTTGACTGACCTATTTCATGCTTTATAAGTTGATGTTAATTGTAAGTTTAAAAAAGATCCACCTTTCTTTCAAATACAGGTTTAAACATGCCATTGAGTAAAAATGTAAAATGTTAGAGTCATGCAGACTATTCCTCTATTCTTTGCACAGTGAACATTTACAAGTCCACACACTCATCAGACTATATTCCCATCACTGTATGTGGCGGAAGCCTTTCCTGCCTGGATGAGCTGAGGCATAATAATTGGCTTTTTATGTACAAAAGATAAATCCAAGTACTTCCTACTAACACTGGAGAACCTCGTCATCCCAACAAAGATAAAACAACAATTATTTTGTTAACATTCAACAAGTACATCTTCCGGGAGTCTTAGAAACAAACCCACCATCAACATGTGATGCTGCTGAGTGCCAACAAAAGAAGACGCTGCCTGAAACAAGAGAAGACTGTCATATGATGAAATAAGAACACCCACTTCAATTTTGAGGGTTTTAAAACCAGGCAAGACTTTATCAAATGTTTTATTTATTTTATTCTAAATACAACTGCAGATGAACAACGGTTTCATTGTTATTTAAATCTTGTCTTGTAATTTACGTGTTTAACTACTGAAGAGTCCAACCAACATTGATGGACTCATTGTAGGTGGTGATGAAACACCATACAGGGATACTGGACCACAGAATAAAGCGTGACCCAGACCCACTCTTCATTAATGGGGAGTGTGTAGAGAGAGTCAAGTCCTTTTTCTTGATTTCCTCTTATCTGAGAGTCTTCCCCGCTGCGACAACACCACAACAACAGTAAAGAGAACACTTTATTTCTTCTATTTTATTTCTTAATGGGAAAGGATTTATTTTATCTGATCTACTTATTTTTTAAAAACCCTGTTTTCAAACTATGAGCAGTGGTCCATCTTCCTTCAGCATTATAAAAATCAGCTGGAAAAGCAAAAGAAAAAAAAGTGACATCGAACTGATGCTGAGGGTAACGTTTATTTCTATAAAATTTCTATAAAGGGATGAACCTCAGCAACACCAGTTTAACCAATAGGCACTTTCAAACATCCATCTATCCATCCATACATGCATTTTCTATACCACTTATTCAGGATAGTGGAAAAGCTGGAGCCTATCCCAGCAGATAGAGAGGAAAAGGCAGGGTATACTCTGGACAGGTTGGCAGTCCGTTGCAGGTCAATGCAGTGACGGTGACCTGGTAAGTATAGTAACAGCATTCTAAATGGACTGTTTTATTGAGTAGTAAAAATACACTATTGCTGTATTCAATACGAGATGAGATGAGGAAATGAATGAGCATTTCCATATCTGCATCAGAGACCATGGCCCTCAAGTTACTATTAGGTAGCTAGAGGAAAATTTTGCCAGTAATGTTATGTGTGCGATGGTAACATATACAAGATAAATATCAGTCCCAGTATAGACCCCTATGGAACATTGCAAGTGAGAGTTGATGGACCAGAGAGGAAGCCCCCAAAACAGACAACAAAACTCCTGTCTTTGAGGTAGGACTTAAACCAGTCTTGGGCCACACCTGATTTGCCCACCCACTCATGTAACTATTTTTCAGAATATCGTGATCAACTACGTCAAAAGCAGAGCTAAAGTCAAGGTCTACTAGAAGAGATTAGTGACCATTATCAGAGGCCATGTGAATGTCAGCAAGATTTACAGGTTTGCTTAGGATGACTGTTGCAGAAAGATTTGACTCTAGACTACCTTGGTATACAGAGGAGTTCATGGTCCACTAAACAACTGCAAGGTCATTGTCATGCTTGACAGCTACAATGTCTTGTAGTTTGTTCAGAGCTGTGCTGGAGATTGTCTTTTAAAGAGGTTTTTTCCGTTTGGTTTTTCCGAAAAAATATGTGCTCATTCTTTTTTACATAATAAAAAATGCATTTATACATACACACTCACACTCAGACCCATGCACAAAGACATGATTTTTTAAGCACGTGTACTCGCCCCCATTCTCACTCCCACTGCTAAGCTAACCTCCTTGGCCTATTGTGCCTGATCTATTAACCCCAAACAAAAGAGGCTTGTTTTGATTTGTTCTCAGGAAAAGTCCAGCCTAAAACTACCATTTAATGTGCCGAACAAGTCGAAGACGCCTGAGATCCATGAACACCAAGCCAAGCTGTCAAATATTAATAGCAAACTCGCTGCCAAAAACAGCCCAGGCATTAATAAAATTAAATAAAAAGAAATCAGTAAAACAACATGTCACAAAGACTGAGCAGAGTAGCAGTTTTGTAGCTCATATTTTGCACAGCCTGATTAAATGGAGCCTTGGACTGGTGCTCAGCTTACTGGCACACTGGCACACATATAAGGTTTCAATGCCAAAGCCAGTCAGGAGTGGCCTCATATGATACGCTTTTGGCCGAAACTACAAAGAACCCTTTCTTTTTTACACCCAAGTCCTGAATCATTTTGATCACAAATCTTTGGTGACTTTTAGTGGGGACATTGGCACGGGTTTAAACATTCAACTTCATGTGAAATGGGGGTGTGCATTTAACATGTTTAACATAGCATATAAGTTTAAAATCATATATCACACAAAGAAAAAGTTGAATAATTTAATGAATGCACCTTTGATAAAAATGTATCTTTTCTATTGTGACTGTGGAAGTATTTTAAAGATTTGTTTCAATGCTTAACCGTGTCTACTGAATGTATCATGATCAGATGTGGGGCTCCATACTGTGTTAAGTGAGTGTTAAAGGGGTAGTGCACCCCCCAAAAGTGCTTATGAACTGTAAACAACACAGAGTTGCTTAATTGTGATGAAAATCACAAATAGTGGTTAAAATTTGTATTTTTTTAAGGGATTATGAGGGTAAAAATGGCTCATAACACCGCCTACAAGGTAAAAACGGTTATGTTTTTTGTCACAGAAATTTTTTAAAAACCCCACAGCCCCTCCCTCTAGGTGCAAAAAGACAGGTCCTCTCCTTGCAGGCATAGAAAAACACCAACACATATGAAGGGATGTGAGCTTATATGGTGAAGACTTGCTAGTTTCAGACTTTTGTTCTTACATAGAGTTTCTGATGAAATATTCCTGCAATGGGACGGATTTGTGCTTTTGAGGGGTGCAAAAGAAAGACCGAACGTTATTCTTTACCTGCTGATCCTCATCTGGTGACAGACAGCAGCTAAAATTGTAGCAGCAGCAACTTCCAGCAGCACTTCCTGCAGCTGCCACAACCTGCCGCGAGTCTCCATAGCTTTCCAGAGCTGCTGACAGGCCAGCGTAAGAGCGCCAACGGTTTGTGATTGACACCCCATCAAACTACGAGCTGCCTGTAGCTAATCAGCTAACGGAGATAGGTGGGCTAAAGCTGTTAGCCGGCAAAAAACTGCGGTTCTGCTGCACTCTCCCTTCTTGCCGTGGATATTGGATACCTGTCAATCAAAAGGACACGCCCCTAATTATGCCAAATTTCAAGATTAAATAACATCCAAACGGATGAGTTAGAAAAAAAAAATCACCCCCCTCACAATTGTCATGAAGGTAAACTTGATTTTTATCTAAGTGGGGATGATATGTGTGTATGCATACTGCCTCCTTGCAACAAACTTTTATATAACTGCAATAAATTAGTCTGCAAATGCAGCCTGGCAAGGAAATGCTATGTAGAGAGAGAGATTTTCTTTCTTCTTCAAAATGCCCCAGTATTGTGAAGTGATCCTACAGCTAAAAATGACTAAACCCCCAAAACTGACATTTTTAATAACTACTATCCTCTGTGAATATTGTTCAGTTTTGCTTTGAGTTTAGGAAGTTAAATGAAATGTTGGGTAGTTTTCAAAGTTCTTGTGGTTAAACACTTGAAACCACTGTGATTGTTTTAGCTGGACCTCAGCTTGAATGCCTTGAGAATCACAAATGGCATCACAGTGTAGATGCCATTCAAAGGAATCATTTCATCTCAGGAATCAGAACAACAATTACAAAAAATGCAAGCGATAATTTCTGAACCATCTGTTTCATAATGATTTTACACACCCTGGTCATTTTATTAGGTACGTCGGTTCAACTGCTTGTTGAAAGAAATTGAAATTTACATGACTCAGTACATTTAGACATGGTGAAGACAACTTGCTAAAATTCAAACTGAGCATCAGAATGAAGAAGAAAGGGAATTTAAGTGACTTTGAATGTGGCATGGTTGTTGGTCTGAGTATTTACTGGGGTTTTCACACACAACCATCTCTAGGGTTTACAGAGAATGGTTCGAAGAAAAGAAAATAGCCAGTGAGCAGCAGTTGTCTGGACCAAAATGTCTTGTTATGTCAGAGCTCAGAGGAGAATGGGTAGACTGGTTGGAAATGATAGAAAGGCAACAGGAAGTCAAATAACTTCTGGTTCCAACCAAGGCAGGCAGGCCTACTGCCCCAGCACACTACAGCGTAGAAGATGACACTGGATGCCACAGAGTGATAAAACATCTGCAGCACAGTCCTGCAGATGCTGAAAGATCTGAACCTACTGAGGAAGAACAAATGACTCTAACCCTTGTTGTAGATGGCATCAGTGTTTATTGTCCAGTCCAGTTTATTGTCCAAGTGGACATTCAGGTACTTGTAGCTGTCCACAAAGTCCACTTCTGTACCCCTGATGGTAACAGAGTTCAGACAGGTCCTCTGATTTCTGAAATCCACAACCAACATTTTTGTCTTTGTGACATTGAGCTGCAGGTGGTTCACTCCACTCCACAAACCTGTCCACTGCACCCTTGTACGCCTCCCATTAGCCTCTGCTGATACAGCCCACAATGGCAGAGTCATCTGAGAACTTCTGTAGGTGGTAGGACTGTGAGGAGAACCTGAAATCTGAGGTGTGAAGGGTAAACAGGAATGAGGACAGGACCGTCTCCTGTGGCACCCCTGTGCTGCTCGCAATGGTGTTCGATGTGATGTTCCCCATGCCTCATATACTGTGGCCTGCCTGTGAGGAACTTAGGAACCCAGGCCAGGTTCAGGTTGAAGATGTGTTAGAAGATTCCACATAATTGAGAGGCACATCCTTCCAGCACTTTAAAGCTGAAGCCATCAGGGCCACAGCTTTCCTGGAACGAAGGCGGCAGAACTCTCTCCTCACATCCTCAGCAGTGAAGGTGACAAGGGAGGGAGGAGAGAGCCCCAGTGGGGGACAGGAGGGTTAAGGTGTCAATGAAACGTAGTGCAGGGGAGCAGAGGAGGTGGGTGGAGAAGGGAAAGGAGAATAGTCTTCGGCATGAGAGGTGTGGGCACAGGAGGAATGAGGTTCTGAGTGGAGTTGGGGGGAGAATTGGCAGAGGCTCTGTCATCACACCTGTTAAAAAACAGATTTAGCTTGTTGGCTCCATGTACGTCTTCTTCCCTCATCTGGCTCACCTTGTTTCCAGTAATAGTTTTCAGCCCAGTCCACACCTCATGCTCCCTCACTCTGCTGCAGTCTGCTCTCCAGCTTTCTGTCCTTGCCCTCTGCAATCTTCTCCCTAAGTTCAGGCAGCACCTTCATCAGCTTCCTTGAAAGCATGGATCCATCCTGCATTTTATCAGTGGTTCAGGATGTGGGTGGTGTAATGGTGTGGGATATATTTTCTTGTGTCATGGTCTCTGTAGGTTTTGGTTTAGTTTTTCTGCCTTTCTTTCTGCTTCCTGTCATTAGTGCATCTGGTTTAATTGAGCTAACTCACTTCACCTGTTTATTGTTAGTTGTCCTCAGTGTATTTAAACTTGTCTGTTTCAGATCTTCCCTAGCAGATTGTTGTCATGTTTCTATTCTTTCAGAATTCCTTTGTTGTCCTTTTACCAAGTCCATGTGGCTAAGCTTTCCAAATCCTGTTTTATTTTTAATTTTATTAAACTTTGGATTCCTGCACCTGCCTTCCTGATCAGGCTGCATTTGGGTCCACATTCCACAGATTCCATAGAAATAGTGACATCTTGGTCCATTTTGGTCCCCTTAGTACCAACATGGCCTGGTTTAACCACCACAGCCTACTTGAGTATTGTTGTTGACCATGTCCATCCCATTATGACCACAGTGTAGCATCTTCTGATGACTACTTCCAGGAGGACGGCCTCCACAGCCACCAGATCTCAGTCCAGTAGAGCAGCTTTGGGATGTGGGATTCATATTCATATCTTATCTGGATTACTGGCAATCCCAAGTTTTGTTCAAGATTCCAGAAACAGAGAAGTGGCTGGTATGTTAGAGTCTTTCTATGGATGTCTACAATTTTTGCTGAGTGTATATGAAACCAGGCAAAGAAGCAGGTCTGAGAACAAAGAGTCTACAAGAAGTTGACCCAGCAATAAATTCTTAGAGTACCACCAACTAAAATCAATTCTATGTAAGAAGTATACCCCTGTACAGTTAGACCTGCAGCTTCCTGTCAGAATAGCAGAATTCTTGAATCTTAATACTCCAAAATTATTATCAAAAATATATAGATTACTTGCAAAGCTAGAAGACAGGATATCTCTCCCAAC
>JBAGKP010000014.1:27638528-27650729 GCA_037177255.1 Melanotaenia maccullochi | reverse complement strand
ACGCGCGTTTACATAGACTTAACATGAAAACCTGACGCTCCCGACGCTCTCGCTGCTTTTGGTCTGAACGCACCATCCAGCGTTAGCCAGATATTCCTGAAGTGGCTCAGTTGCTGCTCTCAGATCTTCGAAGGACTGGTACTCTGTGAGCTTTCAATAGATATAAAATAAATTAAAATTCAAATAATAATTAATAGTAATAATTGTAGTATCCATATGGATATTGTATATTTATAAGAAAATAATAAATGATTTCCTGAGTTCAACCTATCAGTGGTAGAAGTTACAATCAATAAATACCAGTACTATCAAAGTTAATTTGATCTTCATCTTCCTCAAACATTGAGGACTGTGGCAAAGCTTCCAATAAAAGTCTTAAAAATTCTCTTCTTGGACCACCCAGGTCTACAGCTTCCTCAGGTACCCCCATATCATCAGAAAACCTTACACCATATGTTCCCCGTTTAAAACCTCTAATCTCTCCATCCAGGACAGTGGAGTGGTTAATATTAAATTTGTTTTTTTTTTCTGATGGTTTATTTTTTTTGCAAGTTCTTCCAAAATATCTCTGGCTGCCACTGAACATCCAGTGAAACAAACAAGAAAAACATAAGCAGAAACTGACACAGTAAGATTAGAAATTAGAGCTTGTTCGTGATCACAGACTGTTTTGAATTTAAGCTTTTTTCCCTGCAAAAAGTATGTTTGAACTCTACTGAATGTGTGCTAAATAATGTAGATAATACCTATCAAATATAACATAGAGGGGTTCTGCAAACGCTTTGAATACAAGCTCAGAAGTATCTGTCATTCAAATATTTTCCTAAACATTAACAATGTTGGAAGAAATTTAAAAAGAAACAAACAAACCAAACGAGAAAAAAAATCCTCAAGGAATTTCTCCCTCAATGCTGCAGTGTTAATCATAGACGCTTTTTAATAGGACTGGATCATTAACGCTTAGATTTTGGATTACTTTGTATATTATAAAGATACAGTGTGGTACTGTCAAAACAGAAATAAGAATAAAAATTTAAGCATCAACAAGAACGGAAACCTTTCATTGCCTTTTATAAGTGCCAGTTGCCGCTCATAATTGGAATGCAATGTTTTGTGCAATTTAGTGTAATTATTTAAGGCTTTCACATAAAAAATATCTTCCCATTGCAAAAAAGTATTTTTGTTTTCATAATGAGAGAGTATGAAACCTTACAACAACATTAAGCAGTAAACTAAAGAACAGCTACATTTTTTTTTTTTTACCAACCTTTCAATGTGAAGGCTGGCTAAAATAGCCTGGTTCAGTTCTTCATTGACAGAGGAAACATCCAACAGTGCAGTCATAGTTAGCAGACTGCTGATGTGTTGAGGTGGAAGCTGAATGACTTGCAGAATTGCTGCTATGGTAGCATGAGCTAGAAGTATTTTGGCAAGTAAGAACCAGAGATGGCTCTGATGGATCAAGGGAAGATGTCCCTTGAAAAGATGAAGTAGAAGGCTGACTGGTGAAAAGGCATCTTTCCAGAGGATACACTGGCAGCTGATTAGAGGAGCTGCTTGCTGAATGGTTGCTTTGGCTGGTTGAGATGTTTTGGTAAGTTGAAGCAGGGGTTTGAGAGAATGATGTACCACAATGAAGAGCTGAGAAAAGAGGCTCAAGGGAAGGGGTACAGTTTGGTGTGCAGTGATCCACTATGGTGAAACAATCAGAAGATGCGGATATGGGTGTACCCTGAGACGAAGAACGCAACTTCCTCATTGGATGAGTGGTTTCCTCACTAACATTATCTTCACTGATGATGCCTGTGATGTCATCCTTGACAAGACAATGGAAAAAAAACACGTTTAGATGTACTATATTTAAACTGTAAAATTATCCTAAATTTTTAACCTTATATATATAAAAAAAGAAAACAAACAAAAAAGACATGCTGTCCATACAGTACCTTTGCACATCTCTGCAGAGCACCAGATTCACCTTAGATCTCAGTCCAATTAGAGATCAAACACACCACATTTACTCACTAAAATGTCATAGTTCCTCAAATTGTTTGTAGATATAAAGTTTAATGCAAGGTTCATGGTGATCTGACATGACAGTAATTTGTGGTAACTGACAATGTTTAGGTTATTTTAAACTTGAGACCAAAACAAACCTTAATCTGCTTTGATGGTTTAATGTATAGAGCTTTTGCTTTATATACTTTGTGGACAAGATTTGCATCCAGTTCCTGTCCTGTGCACAGTTTGGGTGAAATCACTCTGTTGCCACACGCCATCAAAAACTCTAAGCTGGAAAACAGAAGTAAAATTTTAAAAAGTTTAAAGCAAATAGAAGTAAAACATCTTGAACATGTACAACACAATGCAACAATGAAACAATGCAGCAATGCAATAAGACATGTTGTTTTCCCTTCCTTTTATGAGGATAGACTTAGCAGAAGGTATACAGTCAAAATGTATCGGGTGGAATTTATAGTAATTTAACAAATGTATTTATATTAATTACTAAGTTAATAATGGAGGTATGGACATTTGAGTAGTCAATTCACCACTTTTTAGACAGGGATATAGATAATAACAATGACATTTAAAGGCAAGCTTGACATCAGCTGACAACCTTTCTGGAAAGGCATCCCTTATTTGTTCAGTAACAGTTTTTTGGTCCCAGGATTTCTGGAACTCAAATTCATTCAGGATAAGCCCTTTTGCTTTGTTCGATGTTTGATGACACAACAGCTTGATGCCCATAGAAGAAGGATGACATCCTTGTTGAAAGTATCATGATAATGCATTTTAGCCCTGAAAGCAGGAACACACATTACAATTCATAGGTAATATTAGATCTTTTTGGACTGTTACTAGTTATTTTAAAATGTTAAATTAGCCATAACTGCCTTTACAAACTACATTAAACTCGAGACTGTACATGTACTGTAAATGCTTTGAGAGTTTTTCATGTTGGCATCATATAGATTGAGCAAATGGTCACTAGTTGTGTTAAACACACAGTAAGCTCAAGAAATGTTTTGACTTGACTGATAGAAACTGTTTCCAGAGCACTCTTTATCTGACCCTTTTCAATTGGCATAAATGTGCCTGTTATAAAACTCAACATAAAAAAACACTGCCACTTTTCCATGTGTTTTACTAAGACAGGAAATAAAAGATAGCGACTTATTTTTCATCAGAGTATTATTATTCGTATTCTTCATTAGTTTTGAAAAAACTAATTATTGTCATTTGTTATCTAAATAATAAGTTTATTTACCACCAACCACCATTGCCCGCTTACACAGCAACACACAGTTACACAAACTCCCATGATAAACCCCCGGAAACAGGAAGTCAACAGCCACCATGCATTTAAAAACATATATTTTGCATATTTGCATATATTTTGCAAAGAGCATTGCCTTTTGGCTCAACTCCTTCTTCACCACGACAGACCGATGCAAAGTCCGCATCACTGCAAACGCCGCACTGATCCACCTGTTGATCTCCCGCTCCATCACCCTTTCTTGTGAACAAGACCCCACGATACTTGAACTCCTCCACTTGGGGCAGGACCTCATTCCCAACCTGTAGAAAACACTCCACCCTCATGACCTCCAGGTCCATGGCCTCGGATTTGGATTCTCATCCCAGCCACTTCACACTTGGCTGCAAATTGCTCTAGCAAGAGCTGAAGAACACAGCTTGATGAAGCCAACAGAACCACATCATCTGTAAAAAGCAGAGATTCAGTCCTGCGGCAACCAAACCGGATCCCCTCAACACTTCGGCTGCACCTAAAAATTCTGTCCATAAAAGTTATTAACAAAATCTGTGACAAAGGGCAGCCTTGGCGGATTCCAACTCTCACTGCAAGCAAATCTGATTTACAATGCAGACCAAGCTCTGGCACTGGTCGTACAGGGACTCGTACAGGGACTCGTACAAGGGGGTCCAGCATTCCATACTCCCAGAGAACCCCCCCACAGGAGTCCTTGGGGGACACAGTCGAATGACTTCTCCAAGTCCACAAAGCACATGTAGACTGATTGAGCGAACTCCCATGCCCCCTCCAAGACCCTGAAGAGGGTGTAGAGCTGTTCCACCTCTGAGATGATAACCACACTGCTCCTCCTCAATCCGAAGTTCGACTACCCGATGTACCCCCCCCTCTCCCAGACCCCTGTATAGACCTTACCAGGGAGGCTGAGGAGCGTGATCTAACTCTAATCCCTCTAACTGGAGCACACCCTCAGGTACCCTTTCTTGAAGAGGGAGACCACCACCCCAGTTTGCCAGTCCAGGGGAACTGTCCCCGATCTCCACGCAATGCTGCAGAGGTGTGTCAACCAAGATGGCCCTACAGCATCCAGAGCCTTAAGAAACTCTGGGCTGACCTCATCCAGCCCCGGGGCCCTGCACCAAGGAGCTTTTCGACCATCTCAGTGACCTCAGCCCCAGAGATAGAAGAGCCTATGCGATGGTACCCCGACTCCACATCCCCATAGTGTTGATGTAGCATTGCTTGCCCCTCATGCGCCAGTGGAACAGAATTCTCTTGAAGCTGTCCAGAATTCATTCTCCATTGCCTCTCCAAACTCCTCCCATGCCTGAAATTTTGCAAAGCCGTGTTCTGCTTAGCCTGCCCATCACCTGCCTCTGGAGTCCCACACGCCAAAATGGCCCAATAAGACTCCTTCTTCTGCTTGACGTGATCCCTTACTGCTCGCGTTCACCAACAAGTTCGGGGATTTCCGCCATGACAGGCACCGATGACCTTACAGCCACAACTCCAGTTGGCTGCCTCAACAATAGAGGCACGGAAAGCAGCCCACCCAGACTCAATTTCCCCCGCCTCACCTGGGACATGGTTGGAGTTCTGCCGTAGATGATAGTTGAAACTCTTTCTGACAGAAGACTTCGCTAGATGTTCCCAGCAGACCCTCACAACACGCTTCAGCATGCCAGGCCTTCTCCCCAACCATCTGAGCCAACTCAACAGCAGGTGGTGATCAATTGACAGCTCTGCCCCTCTCTTCACCCAAGTGTCCAAGACATGCGGCCGCAAGTCCGATGATATGACTACAACGTTAAACAACGAACTGCGGCCTAGAGTGTCCTGGTGCCAAGTCCATATGTCGACACTCTTATGCATGAACATAGTGTTCTATATGGACAATTCATGACAAGCACAGACGTCCTATAACAAAACACAGCCTAGTCACGGCCTTCCAGGTTTCACTGCCATTGCCCACAAGTGTTTAAGTCCCCCAGCAGAACAAGACAGTCCACGAAAAGAATGCTCTCCAAGACCCCATCCAAGCACTCCAAAGAGCTCTCCCTGCATGTTAAGTAAATAATTAGGTATATCAACACAAAGTTCAATCAAAACAGTTGAAAATTACAAAAGAAATATAAATTTGTGTCATGTTTTATAGGCTTTTTAATGGAAAAGCCATTTAATTTTTTTCCCTTATTGACACATGAATTTGTTTATTGAGCCATTTTTAAATTTCTGTATTTATTCTTAATTTTGTCAATTTTGGTCCTCCACAGGTCATGCCAATGCAGGATTAAAAAGCAAGGATATTATCGGACTAATAGTACATTTTTATCTTTCCCCTGCTTTATTGTGCTGCGTATTCCAAACAGTGAATTAATATGTTATGCTGTCTGTAAGGGACAAACAAACAAGGAAGCAAAAAAAACAAAACAAAATAAAAAAAAAAAAAAAAAAAATACATACACACACACGCACACACACACACACAAAAATACACACACACACACAAAAAACATTGATATGGGACCAAATTGAATACAATGACAAATTTCACTTGGCTTTGATATTTTATTATATACATTTAAGGTAATTTACCATTTAATTTACAAGTATGCATATCAACAAAAATTGAAATAGCTAGTTTTTTCAAAACATTTTAATAAGTAAATCTTACAAATACTTCTGGAACAGTCAGCAACAAATGATTAGTTTACTTTAGTTTAATTAAGATTGGCTAAAAACTGTGTTTAACTGTTAAAAGAGCAAAATTTCTTTTCAATGAAGTAAAAATATAATTATAAATGTGTTGCTATCCACACCTTGAGTTGGAATAAATCTGATTTCAAGTCTCAGATTGAACATGTAAGTAGGAAAATGTGATTGATGGCAGAGTAGAGTAGAAGAATATTGTCATTACATTAATATTCTAACCTCAAGCCTTACCCCATTTTAAAAAGCAAAAAACCTTACAAATACTGGAACTGCTTCACATTTGGAAAAATTATCCTTTATGTAGACTAAACTTTAAAGAAAAGCCAACTCAGTATGATGGTTGTTGAGGTGTGCTTGTGAAATGTTGCTGCAGTGAGCATCACTCAGAGCTCCTCCTGAAACTGGCTACAGTTGGGGTCCCCTCGAACTTTAGGTGTCTCTGGTATTTGAACCCCTGTTTCGGGGTTAACGCACCAACACTCGCCCCGTTGGCCATGGGTGGACATGTGGCACTGGAAGGAGAGAAGAAAAACACAAACTAGACAAGTTGGAAAACAGTGGAAAAAAGATGAGGGGGGCTAAGGATGCACAGTGGGAAGCAGGGGATGCATTAATGAAGCATGGCATACGGTGGCTTGAGATGTGTCTGTGTGTGTGTTTGTGCATGTGGATCTTCTAATGCTGGCAGGCCATTGGATGAGAGTGAGGGCCATGGCTCGGGTGGGATGACACTCACCCAATAACAGCCCGTCCTCAGGTCATGCCCCCTACTCACAACCAACAACCTATCCACAGCCACACGTTATCAGAGACACAAACACACACACAGAAAGAGGCATGCCAGTAGGCTAGCCCCCCCGCAGAGACCCCTCCTCTTACTTAGAAATGAGGTCGTAATTGAAGTGGACACAGTTTACGCCGCGCACGCGGGGTGACCGAGTAGGGGGAGGCAAAAAGAATGAGGAGGCGGGGGAAAAGAAAGGACTTTCCATTTTCTTCCTTCGATGAGAAAGAACAAAAAGAGTGACAGTTACAGTAATTACCGCGCAATAAGGAGGGACAACTCCAAAGAGGAGCCAAGTGTTGAGGAGGTACAGTGTTCCTCCCTGGGAACTGAGGACTCCAGTCAGGAACAATGCTGTTGTTTGTGACCAGTGACGAAAGTTGGCTGAGTGGTTGAGAACCCTGCTTTAGGAAACGGTGGCGTCTATTCAAATCTTCTTTTCTGCTCCACTATCTTTGTAAAAACAACAACAAAAAAAGAAAACACTGGATATGTGACCTTGTTTGTCCTCCTCCGTCTGATTTCTATGGATGAGCAGAATTCAAATTCCACCCAGTCGGAAGCACGGTTCCTTCCTCGGCTTAACAAAAGTCTTCCCATGAAGTACGCCAAACATTTTTATTGCCTTGTAACCTTGAGCTCAGAAGCTTGTTGATTCATTCATGACAACATCCCTCTACGCATGTGTATTTAAAAGCAAAGTGATAAGGAGGAAGGGAAGGAGGGGGTGTATAAAGTTGTGTTGTGTGTGTGATTTAGAAAATAAAATATAAAAGAGAAGGTACATTTGTGGGAGAATATTGCAAAATATTATGTTGTGTTGCTCAGGGCGCAAATCTGACATCAGGAGACAGCTGAGACTAATAATAATAGTAATAATAATAATATTAATAATATATACAGAGAGTCACAGCAGATGATTTTCCCTTTGCCAGCAGATAAATAGTTTAAATAGTATGAGATGCCATATAGCAGAGGTCCCCAACCCTGGTCTTCAAGGCCCACTATCCTGCAAGTCTTAGATGTCACCCTGCTGCAACACACCTGATCTAAATTAAATGGCTCTCTGACAAGCTCTGCACAAGACTGCTAATGAGCCATTAATCTGAATCAGGTGTGTTGCAGCCGGCAGACATCTAAAACCTGCAGAATAGTTGGCCTTAAGGACCAGGGTTGGGGACCTCTGCCATGTAGGACAGAACACAGTCACACATACCTCTGAAATCATGCACATACTACTGTAATCACATACACATAGCATCAACACCCACATACATACAGAAGCACCATCTTGCTTATAAAAGAAACCCACCTTCCTTCTCTGTCCCATGATCATGGCAGCCTATGAGATGCCATTATGGTATTTCACTGGTTTAATCCAGGTTATTGTGCATTATGTTTGATTATGTTTGTAAATTTTATATTACTTATGTTCATATTTCATATTTTTTTCCCTTTACATGTGCACATGTAAATAATCTTATTAAACTGTAGTTTAATTACTTTATCATTTTAAAAAGCTTTATTTTGATCTTATTTTTGTTTAATTTATTCATCACTATAATTTATTATTGTTTTAAAAGCATTTCTTTAAAGTATTGAAATTTTTTAGTTTTATTTATATTCCATATTCCCCTTGCAATAAAGATATTAAAGCACACTGTACAATCATGATTTTCCTTTAAGGAGCAAGAAGAATAACAATATCAGTTTTGATGAAAATTACCATAAACTAATGGTATTGACAAGTAAAACTTTGGTATCGCCCATCCTTACATCCTATACCCATTTGAATCAGTTATAATAGAACTTTACTGAGAGGTTGTACACGTGTATGTGTGAGCTCATAGTAGTAT
Organism: Melanotaenia maccullochi; assembly: GCA_037177255.1. Classification (NCBI taxonomy): domain Eukaryota; kingdom Metazoa; phylum Chordata; class Actinopteri; order Atheriniformes; family Melanotaeniidae; genus Melanotaenia; species Melanotaenia maccullochi. The sequence goes on along the minus strand of JBAGKP010000014.1, from coordinate 27,642,100 downwards.
ACTGTAAATGACAGGTTTTATTTCGACACTTGTTTGAATTGAGAACTTGTGTGAGAGAGGTCAGGGAAATTACCAACAACGTAAATAAAGTATGATTCATTTAAGTGGCAGAAGTCAATAATATTTAAAAATAACTTCAACATTCTCGGACACACTCTCCGCTGAATTGTTGCAATGAGACACGTGACGTTACACATTTTGCAATCGAGCCTGGTTTAGAATCCACGCTCTCTGCACTCCGGCCTTTAGCTCTGCCTCTTTCGTGACTATATTACTTCTCACGCTTACATAATACAACTTCTCATTTAAACCAGTGTCAGCTCACACACACAGTTCCAAGTGGTTTTGGTAGTATATGCATGATTTCAGAGGTGTGTGTGAGGTAAAGATGTATTCTGTCCTTTAGGACACCTCGTAACTACCTGCTGAGACTCTGCTGAATGGGACGTGGTCAGTCCACCACAGAGATCTGTGGCCTTTGAACCTTTAATGGTGACATAGTCCTTAAATAGCTGACATCTGTAAGCTATTTAGTTTTATTTAGTGGAAATACATTTTTACATAGCCTGTTCTGTGACATCAATAGAAAAAAAAGTTGTGGCAGTTCTTTACTGATATGTCAACAACTTGTATGTATTTTGTTTTTACCACACTAACTCTGCATTATGTCTACATAAGACCCGCCTTAAAAAAAGTTGCACCTGAATTCATGCCTCTTAGTAATTATGATGCTGTGATTGATTACAAGAAAATGCAGGAAATCATTGTAATAGCCCATCTTGCTTATATTTTGGGGTATGTCCCCCCAGGGTAACCATGGTGTAGGCAGCCTTTTTCCTGGTTTTGAGGTATTTGTGGTTTTGGGGGAACATTAATGCTGACTGGCATATGTGTCCCATCTAATTTAGTTAAGCAAAACTCAGCTACATTATTATAATTCATCCAAACATTAAAATAGATATAAACTAGAAGCAGTTAAAGAGCCCAGATCTCCGCTAAGGATCACTCACCTGAGGAAAAACCTCAAAAGGCCCACCAGCCCACCCAGAACCCTCTATACCCTCCAGGACATCATGATTTGGGTCAACCAATGTCAGATTATAACATCTACCATGATGTCATCTTGACTTTTTTTTTAGTTTGTTTTGTTTTTTTCTTTTTTTTTTTTTTTTTTTTTTACCAATGACTCTGGGCATTATCTGATGAGTCTGAAGCTGTAATGACATAATGATCCCTATCTCCCATTAATAAAAAATCCTTAAAAAATTCCTTGATACGGATGGCGACCAGGATCCCCCATCCAAAAAGTAATCACTTGTTCCTTATATCTTTATTCCTGAAATTTAAATCCATATCGGTCCATTACTTTTTGAGTTTTGTTGCTAACAGACAGACAATCTAACTCTGCCAATACATATTTAAAAAATGAACAGAAGGAGAAGAATGGATGGAGATACATTTTGGCTATGTTCCAACCAAACAATGAGGAAGACTCAGATGGGGGAGCAATGATCAGCCTCTCTTAGTACAACAGGACCAGGTTAGGAGTAGACCTCCTTGACAAGATGCAGTGTTCATTTGGAGCTGCAACTAGAAGACGGCCTGTTGTGGTGTTTTATAACATTTTGGACATGGTTACACTGAATGAGGGGTCCCTTATTGGAGCTGCAGAATGACTCAGCGTGTAATCCCACATGCTAATCAATTAATTATTTATATATTGAAGCTTCGTCTACCTCTGAATGATCAAAAGGGAACAAAGGGAAAAATGGCCTCTATAAATGCCACCTTTATTTATTTATTTATTATTATTATTATTTTGATGCTGTGTCAACACAGTGTCAAAATGACACCTTCTGGTGTTAAAAATCAGTCCTGGATCCAGGCAGTGATCCAGATAATCAGTTGTTCCTGAAAATGTCATCAAAATCTGTCCATTACTTTTTCAGTTATGTTTCTAACGGAAAGACAGACAAACGTGCGCCTTTTGAAAACAACCTTTGCTTTGGTTGAGGTAATAACCTCATAATTATCCATAAACATTTGTGCTGCAGCCATGAATTCCCATACCTAATTAACATGTAAGTAGTAAGTAAGTAAGTACATGTTTAGTTATATAGCACCTTTTAAGATAAAAATCACAAAGTGCTTAACAAAAAAACACAACACAGAGAACATAAAAACTAATAAAACTAAGTAAAAGCAAGTTTAAAAATATGTATTATTAGCTGCTTTTTATAAGAGATTATGGAGTCCACAGATCTCAGGCTGTGAGGAAGGGAGTTCCAGAGGGAAGGAGCCACTGCTGCCAAGGCTCTGTCACTTTTAGTTTTCAGCTGTATTAGCTTAACAACCAGCAGACCTTGATCACTTGATGTCAGAGACCTGCTGGACACGTAGGGCTGTAGAAGGTCTTTGATATATTCAGATGCTTGGTCATGTAGAGCTCGATAAGTTAAAACCAGAATTTTAAAATGCACTCTGTAATAAAGGGGAAGCCAGTGCAGCTGGATTAGTAATGGAGTGACATGAGTGACCACAAATTAATTAAATATGAGTATGAACTTTATAAATCATTGCGTTCTGATTTTATTTGCATTTTACACAGTGTTCCAGCTGGTTGGAGGCTGCACGGAAAAGGGTAAAACTTTGGTGGGACAAAGACTCTGTCCATAGCTCACCTGTTTGAGATTGTACAGTCCATGTCTGTCACAGTTCGGAAATTTGAGTCCATACAGGTTCTCTAGCGGGCCTCTGTTATCCTCAGAGCTAATTCTGGAGATCTCCTCTAAGACCCTGTCCAGCTCCTCCTGACAGGAAGTCTAATATGACAAAAAAATGGAACTGTTAATGAAGCAGTTCAGCACAAACAGATTAAATTTGATGTTGCAAACGTTTCCTGTCCCAGAGAAAGGCTGGTGAAACATTTGTTTGTGTAAAAGTGTCTCAAATGCACACATGTAAACGTTAACATTTACTGTATGTTGCTGAGCTGATCGAACAGCAAGTTCAACCATGATTAGTGATGTGAATTTGGTGGAGTGGAACAAAGCCAAAACCACACAAACATTTACATATATATATATATATATATATATATATATATATATATATATAATTAATGTGCATGCCGTTGCTCCTGGAACACACACTATTCATTGTGACACACACACAGTGTGTATCACTGTGCTTGTGGGAACAAAGGGGTCCAGTCTTATGATTAGTTGGCTGAGGATGAGAGACAAGAGCAGGAGGAGGCAGTCTGCCACAAACCTTATCAGACATCTGAACGTATGGATGAAAAGTGCTCTTTTTCTCTCTCTTGGTGTCTCTTTCACACTCTCTCTTACAGTCTTTGACTCCTGTCTTTCTCACTGCCTCATAATGAAGACATGCAGAGGCCTACACGTCATGACATGCAACATCAGGTTTCAGTGTGACCTAAGCCCCCTAGCTACCACACACAGAGGAACAGCTTCAATTTTTTCATGCTAGTTTTTATTTTATGCAGTACCTATGCAATATGTGTACTGCATACACTAACTTGCCATTTGATTGGGCCCATCTGTTTA
>JBAGKP010000014.1:27582149-27592646 GCA_037177255.1 Melanotaenia maccullochi | reverse complement strand
CGCGCCTTTACATAGACTTAACATGAAAACCTGACGCTCCCGACGCTCTCGCTGCTTTTGGTCTGAACGCACCATAAAACACACCACAAAAAAACAATATAAACGACCACAGTACTACATGATACATAAAGAAAAAAAGGATAATGATGATTTGAAAAAGTACAATAGTCATCAAACGTACCTGCAGAGAAACGTACCAACACAAACATCAGCAACATCAAGTCAGAAACGGATGGAGAAACGAGCACGTTTGTGAGCATGCATGTGTGAATGTGCGTGTGTGGCCATGCAACAAGGAAGAAATGTGTGCTTGCAAGAGGACCGTGATCCCGCCGCACCACGAAGCATCAGCGGGGGACGGGGGAAACCCGAGGCCCCGAAGGCCCAGCAGGTCCACAGAGCACCAAGCCTCAGGCTCTTTTTGGAATATGATTATCAAATGTTGTTTTATTCGTTTGTTTTGTTGTATTCTGAAGTGAAACACAAAATAAATATGAAAATAAACCATTCAAAATAGACATGTGTAAATAGTTTTAGTAGAATTAGTTTGTCCCTATAAATATGCCTAAAAATGTGACTATAATTGAAATTGCCCTTGTTTTAAAGTTATGTAAAGTTTGTTTGAATTTATATTTTTATTTTAAATAAATTATTTTTAATAAATGTTCCAACATTTTATTTAATTTTCTCAACTATTTTCTCTAATAGAGAACAATCTCTCCTCCCTGTCCTCCTCCTTTTTCTCCCCTTCCTCTTCTCTTTTTTCTCTCTCTTCCTCTCTCTTCTCTGCCTTCTCCAGAAAAAAGAGAGGATCTCTCGCACCCCGGCCACTTAGCAGGAGTGCTGCTCTCGCACTCGTCTTCCTCATCATCATGTGGCATCATGTAGCCTCTCCACATCCTCGTCTGTTCCTAGAAAGACAAAAAATGGCATATATTATGCTACTATATAACCTAAACTAATATTTAGTGTTAGAAAATTTTATGAACATCACCAAACAGATGCACGGAAAGCTACCAAATGCTAAATGCGATCGTCGACTATCCTCAATTTATTTGGGTCAGATTAATAAAATGCTTACATTTAGAGGTCATTTTGTGCCATTCGATCTTCTCGCCTCCTTGCGCCATGTTAAGCTTCTGCCCACAATGCATTGTGGTCTATATTGACCCGTCTAGTGACCATCGATGCTCACTTCTTAGTCTTAGTTCGGGGCAGCAGTGGCTCAGGTGATTGAGCGGGCCATCCAATAATTGGAAGGTTGGCGGTTTGATTCCCACTCCCCAAGTCATCTGTTGTGTCCTTGGGCAAGACACGTCACCCTCTTTGCCTCCAGTGTTGGCATCACTGGTGTATGAATGTGGGTATCCAATTATGGCTGTTGTCTCACATCAGATTATGCTGTTTACATGATGACTGGAATTATTTGATAACTCCAGAAATCAGATAATGATCTGTAAACGGGTTAAATGACAGGGTCATCAAAATTTGTTTTTTGAGTAATGTTTGTGGTTTTTTTTTTATCTTTGTTTCAATTATTAAGTTTTTTAAATTGTTTTAACATTTCAATTGTTGATAAAACACACAATATAATATAGAAATGACTAGAAAACGTGCCACTTTTGGCCTTTTCCTCTTGTTTGATCCACTATTAAATCTATGAGGCACCTCTCCATTTATACATATACTCATTAAAATGAGCAATGATTTGCAAATATGTTAAACACCACTGCTCATTCACCTCATTTAATTTGTATTTATATTGTCCAGTTTAACATCACTGCTTTTAATAATGAAACATCATCATTAAAGTCTTGGTACTACTAAAATCTTTTTCAAGCCTTAACTTTCTCTTCTGTTTTGCTCTTTTCTTCTGCAGTGACTACAATAAACTCAAGTGCTGTGTGGACAACTGGATCAACGAGACTAAAAGTAAAAAGTCTCTTGGAGATGATCTTTTTTTGGAGGTCCACCAGATCTACTTTTCATCCTGTGGACAGATCCAAGACCCCCCACTATTTACTCTCATCATGTTAACAGCCCCTGTTATTGTTGCCACACTGTTACTGCCCTTTGTGTGTGTTCCCCTCACCACCTGGAATAAATAGATGGACTTTGGGTCTCTGATGTGCTAAAAAAAAGGTACTATTTATCTGGTGGCTCTGCTGATCATAGTTCAAGCTTACTAACGATCATTTCTAAATTACTCAATTAATTTATCAGCTATGTTTGGTTGTTTTTTAAAACACAAGTGAGTTGGTGCTTCTGTTTATTCAGCATTTTCTGTCTTAGGAAATTCAAAGCAGTACACTAGAACTGGAAGGACAGTGAGGAATGTTTTTGCATGAAGCCAAGTGTGGGAAATATAAGAATGGCCTTCATACATATTAACAAGTATTGGTAAGAAGAAAAAAAAAACACCAGGGGGTTGACAATTTTAATGGCAAGCTGATCAAGCCTGTAGCTTCATTAATTGCATGGTCACACATAGGCTATTGTTAATCAGTGTTTCATCAATAATGTATGTCCACAAGCATGGAAAATATCCAAAGTAATCCCAATAACAAAGAATAAAAAATTGCCATTTTCAGAATCTAATAGTCAACCAATAGGTGTATTACACATATTAGTTTTTGACATCATTAACCTGCTATTAGCAAAAAGGTACAAATGAGTGTGTTTTATGCTAGCAGCTATTTAGCTGTTGCTAACTGTTAATGTACATTTGAAAGAAAACACTTAAGCATGGAAAACAATGGATAAACTAGCATATTTCATGCTAGAAGCTATTTAACAGTTGCTAGCTTTTATGCTCTGGCTAAACTAGCTTAAAGTAGCAATTTTCCTTGAAATCTTAAACATAGATTTCAAAGAAAACCTTGACATTTTAAAAACATTTGGCTTTTTCTTAGATGTTCAAGTTGTTCACTTTCTCACTTTTCATGTATCCACTGTCCTCTAAGTGTCCTTAAACAATTTTTTTGAAAACTTATTAAACAAAACAAAAAAAATCTAATGTAGAGCTTGTTTTGGCGCTTTGCTCATACCACAACTTTGTCTCATGAGAGTTTGTGCAAGCTTTTGATTAATGTTAATAAGGTTTGTGCTGATTGGCTGCAGGGAGGCCAGAGTCAGAAGAGGGGCTGCCCCAGTGCATGCACAGTGTGTCAGACTCCAAAACATCAACACCTTGGTGATAGTGAGCGAACTTGACCAAGCAGCTTAGGGAATTCAGCCATTTATGTTTGAGCCAGACTCCGAGCCTGTGAGTGAAGATACTGAAATGGTGGAAAAAGCACAACAAAATGTTTACAAAAATTTACATGGCAGAGCACTTAACTGCACTTATAAAAAAGAAAACACGGGGCTCATTTGTACATTGCAGGGGCTTAAACTTTTAGGCTCGTCCCTTAGCATTAGCATTGGCGTTAGCATCAGCATTAGCTACGTCAGCAGTAAAGCATGACTTTATATCAGTAGCGACACCTACCAATTACATTGATGGTAAGCCGCTCAAAGTTGCAACTGCCCCTCTTTCCAACCGCTATGCCTGTCGTCAGTGGCAGAAACTGGTGCGTAAATGACAATTGACTGAATATTTAATTTTACTAAAACTGGAGCACATGGGTTAAAATATTGGATGGATAGAACAAAATCTTAGTTTTATGTAGGTTCAGTCCCACTATAATTGATCTCTACCCAACACATATTTATGGAATTATGATTTCAGATGTGAAAAATTCCTCATGACTTAACATAACATTGTCTTTCTAAAATGTTATACTTACTGATAAGTCACACTTAGGCCTTGTACACAGATAACAATTTTTTTAATCCTACGAGATTTTTTTTTATTGGTTCGAGACCTCAGACGTGAAGATAAAAAATCAGGCATTGAACCGTTTTGATCAAAATGTGTGTGGTGTGCGCTGATAATCCAATCACAGAACAACGCACACATGAGGGAGGGTTGCTACAATTTAAATGATGGTTCTAACTAGTCAACTACCTATTTTCAATGATACCCACTAAACCATCCTCCAGCTGGTTTACATATATCCAAATTTCTATTGAAAAACTAGCATCATGTATCAGTCTAAAATCTTTACAACAGACTAAAGACAGCAGTGGATTGTAGCTATCCAACTATTCACTATTTCTTAGCTAACAAGCTGCAATATATCTCCAAATGGCTTAAACCCAGCGGTCTAGATGAACCATGGTTAGATGTAGAGCAAGCATTGTGTGAGAATCTCGTTATCTCTGACCTGCCATTGATCAGCTCAGCCATCAAACCACATAAGTGTTTTAAAAGCATTAACATCCATTTTGCTTAAATGGCTTGGTGGGAATTTCTTAAAATAACCAAGTCTTCACTTATTCCATGTAATCTTACATCCATCTGGAACTACTCTGACATCCTGCAAAACAAAAAGATGATTTACTTTACTCAAGGGAAAATAAAGGAATAAAACAGAACATATAATAGAAAATGGAAACTTCTTGTCATTTAATATTCTCACTTCACAATATGGAATCAGTAGCACTAAATTTTTAGAATAGCTTCAGTCTATTATATGTAAAAAATATATATATATATATATATATATATTCCATTTAACTTGCAACCAACCAATTAAAACAAAACAAATTAAACAACCAATTAAAAACAATTAAACAACCAATTAAACTTGCAGCTACCTATCAGGGTAGCAGAATTCTTGAATTTCAGTGCCCCAAAGCTATTATCAAAAATACATAGACCAGGCATCAGCAACCTGTGTGCCGTTTTCAACCATAACAAAAAGTGAAATTACAGCATACAACACAAAAACATACCAGGTATTTTATTACATTCATATAGAACACATCCAATCATATTGTTAAAGATATTTTTTCTGTAACTCAAAAAATTGCTTTCATAAACATATTGCACTGGGAAGACAGGCCAAAACATGGACATGGACAACCAGCTAGTCATTTAAACTAAAACCAAGTGTAGACTGAGGCAACATCAAATTAACAGCTGCCTACCAGTTAGTCAGTGTGATCTCTGGCTTTGCTTGGCTAAGCTCTGTGATCTGGGGCTTGTAGTTACTTTGAGTTGCAAACAGGCCTCAGAATGCTCCGTTGTTAACTGACTGCAGGTGGGGCTGAGCATATGTTTCATGTGTGAAAACACCTGCTCACAGAAATATGTTGGACAGACAGCAGTGCCAGTGCAATGTCCAATGAGACAGCTCAATTTCTGAAGCACAGATGCCCAGCAGGTGAGAATGTGGGCTCCGTGATCTTGCACTGGTGTGGCTTCTGTTTTCTGAGCTCACCCGGGGAGTTGAGCTGTTAAATTAAATCAGCTGCAGTGCTTTTAAAATCAACAAATCGTGTTGTGAACTCTGCCTCCAGCTCACAGATATACATGATTATTTCAGTGGTGCTGATGTTGTGTTGGGAGTAAAACTCTCTCATGTGTCGGACGTAGTGGAAAGTGGAGGTAGAAATGTCATCTGAGAATACTCCCAACTTACTGACAAAAGCCTTCCATGTCTCCAACATGTCCAAAACAGTTTGTGTTGCACCTTGCAGTCTGAGATTGAGCCCACTCAGGTGCCAGCGATAAACACACTCCACTTCTCGTCCTCCAGTTCTGGATGCTTTTGACCCTTTTCAGCCAGAAAGGCCTTAATAGCGTCAAAGCAGCTGACAAATCACTCTAGAACAGCTCAACCATCTCACTGCTGTGTGGAGAGGAAGATCTGTGTATGCACTGCCCAGTTCTATCAATAGGAGCCTTATACCCATAAAGTTACCCTTGGCAAAGCAAATTTGTTAGACACAACACAGAAGCAAGACCATCATTCTGTTTGCTACAATACTGGACAGGACAAGTTCCATCCATCCATCCATTTTCTGCTGCTTATCCAGAGTCGGGTGGTGGGGGCAGCTGCCTAAGCAGGGAAACCCAGACTTCCCTCTCCAGGGTGATCCCAATGTTTTCCCAGGCCAGCCGAGATATGTAGTCATCGCAGTGTGATCTGGGTCTTCCCCGGGGCCTCTTTCCAGTGGGACATGCCCAGAACACCTCACCAGGGAGGCGTCCAGGAGGCATCCTGACCAGATACCCGGGTCCCCTCATCTGGTGTCTCTTGATGTGGAGGAGCAGCAGCTCTACTCTGAGTCCCTCCCGGATCATTGAGCTTCTCACCCTATCTCTAGAGCCCCGCCATCCTATGGAGAAAACTCATTTCGGCCGCTTGTATTCGCGATCTTGTTCTATTGGTCACTACCCACAGTTCGTGACCATAGGTGAGGGTAATTCGACGTAGATCAACCGGTAAATTGAGAGCTTTGCTCTTTGGCTCAGCTCCTTCTTCACCACGACAGACCGATGCAGCGTCCGCATCACTGCAAACGCCGCACCGATCCACCTGTCAACCTCCCGCTCCATCCTTCCCTCACTCGTGAACAAGACCCGGAGACACTTGAACTCCTCCACTTAGGGCAGGATCTCATTCATGACCAGGAGAAAGCACTTCACCCTTTTCCGGCTTAGGACCATGGTCTCGGATTTGGAGGTGCTGATTCTCATCCCAGCCGCTTTACACTCGGCTGTGAATCGCTCCAGCAAGAGCTGAAGATCACGGCCCAATAAAGCCAACAGAACCACATCATCCGCAAAGGGCAGAGACCCAGTTCTGAGGCCACCAAACCGAATTAACTTGTCCTGTCGCTGGTTTGCTGGTTTGGAAGAAAAAAAAAGAAAAAAAAAAAAAGAAATCAAACAATTATGCTGTTAAATAAAGAAAATAAATAAAGGAAAAGGAAATACCTCCATAGTGAAGACCCAGCAGACTTGAAACACTGAGTTCTAGCTTTAACGCAGTTAGAAAACCATCCCACAGCATGTTCAGATAGGCCAATATCAGAGTCTTTCTGTCAAGATGTTATAGTCTACTGTGTCAAATGCTTTAGAGAAATCAATTAAAGAGCTGCACAACATTTCCGACAGTCCAGTGCTTCAACAGTGTAACTCAAAACCTTAATAGCAGCAATTGTTGTGATTTTTCTAAAACAGATTAATGTGAAGACAGAATACTGTTAGTGTTAAAAAGTCTAAGTGTGTGTGTGTGTTTGTTTGTAACTTAAGTAACTACTGCTTTTCTATGTACAATTACAGAAATATAAAAGACATTCCCAAAGATTCCAAAAGATATTATTCACAATGATTTTGTTCCTCTAGAGAAAATATCAGTGATTAACCTTCACATATATCTGGTTTATGGTTATATAATAGCTGAATACACTATTCCATATGTTAAAGTCCCAGACTGCCAGAAGCCTTGTACATAAGTCTGATGATGGTGAATTAGAAAAGGTTCAACAACAACAGAGCCAAGGTTCAGCTGTGGTTGGGTGGTCTGCACCATCACCACGGACGTAGCAGCTGGATGTCATGCCTTTTTTTATGCCTTTTTTTATAGGGCAGGCATACATAGAAGATGTTCCCCGTGGCAGAGTAAATCTGTGATTGATACACAGATCATCGTTCTGCATGTCATGACGGGTCAATTAATAAATAAATCTTCAAGTGATACTAAATGAAGAACCATTTGGGGTTCTTCTAATAGAGCTAAATTATTGATAATAGTCAGACCTCTACCAATAAATGAAGTGTATATGTATACATCAATTAATGAAGCAAATGACTACATTTCCCATCAACACTATGCTACGACGATGCATCATCCATTAGGAGTTCCTGCCTGAACCAAGTGCAGCTGAATGATGTGACAATTGTTGTATAAAGTACAACAGGCAAGTAGTAATTTTACAGTTTTTGCCTTTGTGAAACGGCTACCTTTTGCACTGTGGGCCATCATAGCTGCTGTACATGCTTTTATTTTTGTCAAAATAATCTGTTTATTAATGCAAGATGTGTAAATGTACCGATGTCTGAGACTAGAATGAAAACCTGTTTAATGTTCAGTCCATTTACGTCAGAGTACTTAAACACATATTTTTTTACCAAAACATATTTATCTTTAAAGAGACATGTAGATGGCCAGATTTTCAGTAGAATAGTAAAAACGTTCTTATCATTTCCAGTAGACTCAGCTGCATTTTATTTAAAGGGGCCAAAAATATCAAAACTCAGAAAATGGGGGCACCATTTAGGGGTTTTGTTGTTGGTTGAGATGGGTGGTAAAATGTAAATAAAAACTAAATGTAATGGTTTGTATGGTATGGTCTACTGGGAATAAAATATGGGTTAATGAGAAGGTCAGATGGTGGTTCATGGAAAATATGAGCTCATTTTCAATTTGATGGACACAGGTTCATAAATCTGAGACAAACTGGGTCTAAAAATTGTGCAACAATTTTAGAAAAATGTTCCTTAAAGTAAAATGTGATGACTTTGAAGCTCAATCATCTACAGTGTATAATTTCACCAAAAGATGCAGGGAATCAGGAGGAATCTCTGTGTGCAGGGACAAGGCTAAATGTTGTTTACAGACAGTTGATAATGCTAAACATCACCCTGGAACTACTTTTTACAGATGTGTTGCTGCCATTAGATTCACAATGAATTCATATTATTTTCCATGAAATGGTAAAATGTCTCAGTTTCAACATCTGATATGTTGTTTATGTTTGGGAATAAAATATGGGTTATTAAGTTTAAAAAAAAAAAAAACATTGCATTCTGTTTTTTATTTACATTTTACACAGCATCACAACTCTAAAATATGGGTTTTATCATTTCTTTTTTTCATTTATAGTAAAAGACTATTTCAGGGTAAGAAGAAGCAAAACAAAACATTTCTTAAGTTGTTTTTATTTTATTTAATTTCATAGCAATAGGACGTTGTTTAATGTTGCTACTCACTTAATAACTTTGTCACTAATTATGAAAATGAAATATGTGAAAACATATGGGTAACTCTTATGAAGAAGTCCCAGGGTCTTTGCCCTTCGCTTGCCTCTGCAAACCTGCAACCCTGAAATATAAATACTGGGCTGGAAAGGTCCATTAATAATGCAACCCGCTTTGGATGAAAAAAGGCTGTGCAGGGTTAATGCAAAGCACATTCTGTGACTCATTAACTCGAGAAGCTGCAGAATCGAACACACACTCAAGCAGGTGTATGCTTTACATCAAAGCAGGGCTTCCAGTGGAAGCCTTAGAACAATCAAGGAGGAAAAACATGATTAATTTACAGTTAAACTTCTACGTCACCTCGCTGGATGAACACATAATTCTCTTCATTTGACCTTTTGACTCTGTTGTGTAACATAAAATCCTGAACCACAAGCTGTAGATTTTTTATTTTTTTTTTTTTTCCCATAGCACGTGTTTGGTCACCCTGGCCACTCTGTACACAAGAAAAGTCAACAAACTACAAGGTTGAAAAGCCATATTTACTGATCTAAGGTCAATTTCCCCCGAGACAGAATTCCTGCTCGGTTCATCCAGGACTTGTTTTTGCGATCAGTTTACATGGATTATAAAACACTGCTGGCTCTACTGTGGGGTTTGGGTGCATTTTACAACATATTTTTCAACTAGACTCTAGTAGTTCCGGTGGATGAAGATTAAATCAAATAAATAAAGCTTTGGAAAAAGCAACTACCTATACAAGATATCTGTGAACACACATGTTGGCGTGTTATCTAAGCAAGGCAGAACCAACTGTAGGGTTCAGCCTCCTCTAACTGTCTACTATTTATCACTGTCGACCTCAGCACACCCAGTTCTGTAAAAATCATCAACACCAGGAAGCTTAGTACTCTGAAATATGTTCTCCTTGGCAGGTAATAGTGAGTAAATTAAGAGTAACTTGATCCTGTTTTACCTTAATACTGTTAGCCTGGACTAAGTCTTCTGTAAACGATCTCCTGGATAACTACGTTTAGTCACTTCAAATCTAACTAAATGAAAAACAGTGAAACTGCAGAGTCAGTCCTTTATAATGTAAAACTCCAACATCTATCAAAATCTAGAATTTCATGTGAAATTGTGCCACCTTCACTGGTAGAAGGTGATAAGAGGTGAAAGAGCCCATGAGGTTTTATTACACCAGACACTGTTGAGGACGGTGGACTTTAACATCTGTCTGATTTCTGATCTTTGCCCACTAGTTTTAAACCAAAGATTATTAAGGGGAAGGCAATGGTGATGAGGCTTTGTGGGAGCTATAGAGAATAAAAAACCTTTATAATATGAAGGTGCATAAGTAAATAGATATCTAAATGTCATCCATCATCTTTGCCTTCTTATTTTTTAGCAGAAAGTAATGGCTTTCTTCTGGCCACCCTTCCATAAAGCCCAGCTCTGTGGAGTGTACAGCTGATTGTGGTCCTATGGACAGATACTCCAGCCTCTGCTGTGGAACTCTGCAGCTCCTCCAGGGTTACCTTTGGTCTCTGGGCTGCCTCTCTGATTAATGCCCTCCTTGCCCGGTCTGTCAGTTTTGGTGGGCGGCCCTCTCTTGGCAG
>JBAGKP010000014.1:27535650-27554970 GCA_037177255.1 Melanotaenia maccullochi | reverse complement strand
ATTCAAGCTGGGAGTTGTACACTCACCCAGGCCGCTCGAATTCATATACTGCATGCACGCACGCACGCACGCACGCACGCACGCATGCACGCATACACACACACACACAGGTAATCACCAAAACTCAATATTCTATATAGACTGACATTCACACACCACTATCAGTCACCAATCCAGAGCTTTTTTTCTCTCCTACTCTCATCAAAAGCCTCAATACAACAGTCACAGCAGGACTCCATTATTCATATCATGATAGTATGTTAACCTGAAACACGATTGTGTCATCTTGTCAGCAAATAGTTTAATATCAGTTTACCATAAATATAATTTGCAGTAAAATAATCCAACAAGGATAAAACGCTACATTAACATCATTTGTAACCAGATGAACACACTGATGAAGTCACAAAGTTTCCTCATCAGTGTTTAACCTGGACTAATAAAATATTCCTCATGGGCCCAGTTTACTGCTGTTTCTGAGAGGGACAAGGACAGATGTGGACAGTAGCCTATGTGTACAGACTAGTAACACTGACAATAGAATGAAGTGTTGACAACAAATAATACCAAGACAGTTAGTACAGCAATGGTGCCAGGATCATTACTACAGCAGTAGTACCAGGGTCATTACTAAAGCAGTAGTACCAGGATCATTACTACAGCAGTAGTACCAGAATTATTACTGCAGCAGTAGTACCAGAAACATTATCAGCTGATCAACACGCTTTGCTTGTGTCGCCATTATTGGTGAAAACTGATGAACACTAATGATTTTGTCTGTGCACAGGTGTCAGCACCAGGCAATCAGCCACTGTGACTTTTTTTTTTTTTTTTTCTTGACAAGCAGGCCAGTCAGACCACTTCAGGTCCAGGCCACCAGGAATTGTCCCACATCTCCAGGCCTGCTGCCAACCAATTAGATTGGCAAGGACTGTGAAGTCAATTTGAGCCATTTAAGTCACCACATGAGTGGTCAGCTGATAAGAAATAAGCTTCATTATAAGATGGTGGATGTCTGCGGTTTTATAAATTTCTAAAGGTTACCACAGGTCTGGTGTGTAGTTTGTAATGGACCACAAATGTTTCAATGACCCTACAAGCCCTCACATGTAAACACTTGGAGCTCCCCATCAGTCAGTTAAAACTTGGGATACCTCCAGGGTGGATATTCCAAGACCTTAGGTTTAGCATGACTTTGATAACAGAAAACGTACATAAACAGAAAGCCATAAAGCACTCATTAAGTTAACACCAGGGCTAAATAAACACTTGCCAACACTTTTTGGCAAAAATTTGATTTCCTGGGTATAAATAAAAAAACTTACTAGCTACTTTACAAGGTGATGAATTAATGATACGTCTTTGAAGCTAACGAAGACACAAATGCTGGGAAGAGACAAATTTTCAGCTGCTACTGCGCAGCAGGATTCAGTTTGGTGGACGCATCATGCAACCGATCACAGGCTAGACTTGGACCATGCGGTTATGAAAAAAAGGAAGGGGAACATTAATAATTGCTAAATTGGGTTATAAAAGGAAGCTCAGAGTGATTCTCAATGAGCCATTTAGGACCTGGAAGAGCCGACTCTTCTAGGAAACAAACCACTATTACACAAAGTCATCGTCTACTGACTGTGTGCTGACTTCAGTGTATGTGTCATTCACAAGCTGCTGCCTTAACAAAATGAAGCTGAACATGGAGCGAAATTTAAATAAATTAAGACTTGTAAAAGGAAAAATTTAAATGTAGTGGTGTTTGGACAATGTGAAAAACTAAGCTGGTTAGTAACATGTTAGTAAGTTAGTCCGTGCTTAGACTGTTGATATTGTTCAGTATTTTCACAAAAAATCATCAATAAAGACAACTTAAAGAAACATGTATAGAATAAGAATTGGCAAGTGGAATTTCAGATTGGCCTGTAACTTTAGGAATCTACCAGCCACATTGACTGGTGATCAAACGTTAGAGTCCTTAATAGTACAATGCCATCAATTCAAGATGAGGAACACATTAGGCTGCTGCTCTTTCTTTCAGGCCGTTAGCATTATATAGCACTTTTTATACCTTTTTGAACCACAGTCTACAAAAACAAAAATCTGATTCTTTTTCAGGTTCTCACCTACAACAAGTGGTCGTCAATAAATGATCAATGCTCTGAAGCCCCTTTTAACCTTCTTCGGTTTCAACAATGTGTTTCCAATTCACCCAAACCAGTAGCGATACAGTGTTTGTTGAAGTGTGGGACTCAATGTCTTTTCCAAGGACACTCTGACAGGCGGACCATTAACCCTCTTGGGTCGACGGACATGCCGGTGCGTCCAAATTGCATAACTGATTTAAGATTAAGTAGCCAAACACAGTCAAGCAGACACTCCATGTTGACTTTCTGTTGACAGCGTGGACTTAAAACTATGTGCCAGTTTTTAAATTGTGAGTGTGTTGATAGACCAGTAAAACCTGAGTTATGATCAAAAAAATTCAACAAACTTTTTTCATGTATATTAATGTCACGTTTGGTGCAGGGAAAAACTGAAAAAACAGGCGACTCTAAAGAAAGTTAGCAAGCAAACAACCAACATCCCATTTCCTCGGTCTTTTACTGGACATGAATGTTTTTTTTGAGTGGAATAAACTTTGTGTAGCAGCTGATTGTTTTGTAAATAGTCATCAAATAAATAAATAAATAACTAGATATAAATAGTTGCTTATAATTTTGTTGTTTCATACATTTGTCAGCTTTTAAAATGAACTATTTATATTTGCATTATAAGTAATAAAAATGGTTTGTTAAATTTGTGGTTTTTCACAATAGAAAATCAGTTTTTCCTACTAGGATTTTATGTTTCTGGTGTGATTTTAAGTCCAGTCTGTTAAAAGAGTTACAATTAAATTAAAAAATAACTGTAAAATCATACAAGTGAGGTTGTGCTGAAAAGAATGACACCAAACAAGATAAGGCAAATTATTCTGAATGTGAACTCAAAATATATAAAAAGTAATAAAAGTAGCCAAAAACGGCCAATTATACCCATGACCCAACAGGGTTAAGCTACAAAGTCTCTGAGTAGCGGCTATAAAGGTGCTGCATCTACATTTTTATGTTTCTCTTTCCATATCAAAAATAGGACAAATATTTAAAGTGAAAGAGATAGAAGAAAATAAAGCATAGCTGCATGTTGTCAATGAAATGTTTTTTCGCTCTAGCTGTCACTGAGCCCAAAGCCAAATGGATGCCACAGGATCAATACATTAGTAGAAAATAGCAACAGTGGAGCCCCAAATCAATTCACTCAATATTGTGGGCAGTTCTGTTCAGTGTATGGCCATGAATGAGCCCTCACAGGTATGAAGTTGTCATCATTCGATAGAATCCAGCGGGATTCCATCTACGGAAACATGACGTAACTGCTCTTACAGTGACACGTGTTTATTAAAACTAGTCTCTGAAAGGACAGAAATGAAGCCCTACCCAGTAAGACGCTTATTTTCACAAGTAAAACAAATAAAAACTGGACTTACGGATTGGTTCGTGTGGCGACCCTAGCTGGGTATGGATCGACTCAAGCAAGTCATAATCATCAAAGTCCAAAACAAACTCTTCAAAGTCCTCAAACCCATCCACATGCGAGAAGGAGCTTTGGCGCTGATGGTGATGCAATGGGGTGCCGAGGCCTTTTTGGACGCTGCTGCGGCGATCCAGTCCATGGTTCTCAGCCACCAACCCATCACAAGTCCCATGACCCTGCTTCTCCTGTCCCTCAATGTCTGTCATCTCCGCAGGTGCTGCCTCCTCCTATCCACCTCTCTCCAAAAGGACACACTGCTCATCCAGGGCTTCCAACTGGTGGACACGGTTGCTCTCCTTGGGTCAGTGTCCTGAGGAGCTTTGAAATTCTATCTTCTTTGTATCGGTCGCAGCAGCTAATTAACTTCCTCAACTTCTAAGCTGCAAACAACTCATGAAAGAAAAGATGTGCGGTTCAGGAATGCTAACTTCCGAGAAATTCTCCTCACCAAAATATCAAAAAGGTAAATACTGGAAACTGTCAAGATAAATATCCACTTTCAAGTCCAATGAGACCTTGTTGTATGATAAGAGCTCCTTCACTCTCTCCAAACAAAACACAAAGTTGGAGCGAAGCCCTCACGAGGACCCCCGAACAGAGAAACACATAAATGGTTACATTTGCATTGGCTGCAACTTTAAAAAGAAGACTTGATGAGGGATGAGGGATGGCGAGCTGTTGTGAGAGATGGCTGTCAGCTGAACGTTGGGTCCACCCAGTTTTAATGATGTCCCCAGTCTATTGATCTTTGCAGCTGTTAGAAACGGAAGACTGGAGCGGAACAGGAAGGTTGATGCCCTTTTTTTCCATCGTGCTTCATATCATATGACGTGTCAGAGGGTAAAGGTCGAGTTGCAATGGCTGGCATATCCGCTGAATTGAATCAAATATTACACACCACAGGGACAGAAAAACTGAGAGGTATACTTATACAGTTACCTAAATGAACTCCACCTGGTGAAGAGAACAGAGAATCTGTTCCTGCTACAGAGATAATTGTCAGCTAAACCTGCACCATCACTGCTCCTGTGTCTCCATGGAAACCATGTGTCGCCTTAGTTTTTGTGGTTGGACTGAACAGCACGTGTACCAAAAACATGCCTGCCGTGCTAGAATAACTGTTGCATTTGTATGCTTACAAAGTATGTGTGAGTAAAGGTTTTTTTTTTCAGTTCAACTTTAAAGCTACAAGAAGCATTTATAATTATTCAGCTCAATCTTCATTCTTTAAAGTAAGAGTTATATTGCAGGGGGGTTACTGGATGTTTCCATGTATTTCCAGTATCACAATGCTGAATAAAGTCAGGATTTTCTTCTGAACCATGACTGTGGCTTTGGGATAATGATTTATTAAAATACCTACTTCACCATCAGAGGGCTGTTTATCTGCAAAGAAAGGCATGGCTGGGGCTAATGAACAGATAACAAATATTAAGTAAACTTCAGATGTCCCAAGGGTCAGTGAATGCAGCATGTCATGCACGTCTATATGTTTTTCTACGCCAACACTGAAAAATATCATTGGCTGTTTGTTTTTACATATTTAACATCTGATGACCACTTAAGTTGTGATAAGTAGCTAGTTATTTTCTATAATCTTAAAATTGAGGCCTTAAAAAAGAAAATAAAAAAAACAAGTTTTAATTTGTGCCACTCTTTTCCTGATGAGTGGCCCTGCTGGGCCGGTCATCAAAACTTTTCTAGACCTGCCCCTGCAGTTAAATTCTTTCTATCACCTGTCAACCACCTGGTTAGAGAAGGGTCCGGCTCTGATTTGCATTTCAGAACCTGTTCATAATTTACCTTCCCCACATTAATGGCTCCTAAAAGGTAAACCAGTGATTTAGAGAAGACATCTCCTTGTTACATCTTGCTGTTTTACTCTCACTAGATATCTGAACCTGGTCCATCTGGTTCATCTCGCTGTGTTATAACAGCTGTGGGACCTGCAAAACTCAGCTAATAATGAAAATAATATAAAATGAACGCAAACAATAAGCTGTCTAATTAAAATGTGCTGTTTTGCATTGGTAGTTTCCTCCTCCTCAACTCGAATGCTGATTGATAAACAAGAGAGATGGTACCTGCGACAGAAAAGCCATTCAGCTGATTGTCTGACAGTCATGTCATGAGGACCAACAAGAGAGGGATGAGGAGGAAGAGGAAGGAGGAGAGGAGGAAGATGTGCAGCGCAGAGACAGAGAGCGACTGGAGCAGCAACGCTTGAAAACACAGCAGAAAAAGTGTGGGTGTTGGACCCACTCACCATGAGGGGTCAAAACAACCACATCCCCCATGGATGAGACGCCCCTGTACATAACCTACCATCTCAACTGACCACATTTCATTTTAATCGCATTGCATGCTGCTTTACCAACATTATATGGTGACTCAGGATGTCGGATGGTCAGTGTTAATAATGTTTACAATAATTTTGGGGCAGATATGTTTCAGTACAGTATTGGTCTATGTGTGGGAAACCCTGAATAGCTTCACTGTTTAAACATAACCTGGCTTGAGGTCCGTGGCTTTCAGTCGTCAGTTTACAATAATCATAATCCATAGAAGAAACAGCATTTAATTCCAGATATAGTCTGATTTATTTTCATTATGGTAGTTTTATTATTGAAACAGACAAACGATAGCTATTCTGCTAAAGGACAGCTGGAAGCCATAGTTAGCTGGAGGCTTTCCTGTGCTTCTAAACTCTCAACTCCGGTTAGCTATCATGACATCTCTATCCCGCACAACCTAACCACTTTACACAACCCACCCCACCGCTATTAAATACACACTAAATATGCAATTGAAGGCTGATTTTATCTGAAAAATGTGCTTGAGAACAAAGTGGAACTACTTATTGGAAACAACAAATGATGTAATATCACAGGTTACACTCATTGCGCCCGGTTTCGGGTTGGCCCACAAATCATTGCTAGGGTTTAAAGAGTATTGTCTGTAACAACACTTTGACTAAGACATGATACAACTGAAGGGATGGGGCATTAACCTTTTAGCCTTTCAGTTCAGTAACTTTATCATTTAGATATTTTAATTATTTTCTTTGTGAGTACAGAAAGTACAGTGGACCATTATGAAACATGAAACATAAACAGTGCATACTCTGTCAATGTGAAGCACTACTGGCTACAAATCCAATGCCCCGTTTTCTGCTACCAGATGGGTTGTGAACAGTCAATGATCACTCTGCTCTGCTAAAGCAGGAAAGGCCAGCGGCAGGGTCGCTTGTGAAGGAGAATCGACTGCAGCCCTTTGTTAATTAATGCCCCATCACACCGGGAGACAAGAGTTTACTCTGGGTTTTTTAGAGAATAAGCTCCCCATTTTTTTTTCTTAATGCTTTATCTGTCTATGCTTGTCATCCTTAAGTTTTAAATATAGATTTGTTTTGGAAAATCAGCTTTGACTTCTACTGCACTTTCTTTTAGAAAAAAATAATATTTTGGTACAAATCCAGTACGTTAAAATCTGTTAGCTTTAGCCGAGCAAACTGTAGCTGCTATTTCCTGCACTAATTGTACAACTTAAATGAAAACAGAGGATAGCTTCTGCTTTAAATTCTTGCACATAATTTGCCTGCGTGTTTCTCCAATTTGCAACCAAAAACGTCTTTGGTTTTAGAGTCTTCGTGCTTAGATGTTAGCTAATGTTGTAACATACTAGCTACACTGCTAACTTTTAAGTTATTTTGTTCTTGGTCAATCTAAATGGGAGTATGTGGGGCCCACAAACTATGGTGGCTGGTTTAATGAGACAGAATATGTGGGAGGCCCCATGGTAGAGCCAAACCACCAGCAGCAGCCAAGAAGAAAAGAAAATAGACTTTCCAGGTTGATCTAAATTTTAAATTAAAGCAGGAGTTGTCTCCATGTTTACTAAAATGAGCTAGTCTTGTTGCTCTTCTCCTTTATTTTCAGATTTACAAATTCCAATCAAGTATTATGACTTATCAAACTGATTCAAATTAAAATATCAAAAATAGTACACCCCCCTTCAGTTGTATAGGCACAGCTGTTGGGGGACCAAGCTAGAGGGGCATATGTGGTGGTTTTGTCCACCTCTGATATCTGATTGGACACCCCAGCTGCCACCACAAGTGACTGACAGAAGTAGAATAAGGACAGAAAAACTTTACAGACACATATGATCTCCGGTGTCACCACACAAGTCTGAAATATGTTTTTCCTAGTCATCCTTTCTCCTCTTGTTCTATAGTAGCAGGAGGCTAGATAATGTGGGGAAAACTATGTCATATTTAGTTTTCAGTGAGTGAATTTAGGGACTACACATCAACTTAGTTTGGAAGATTTTTACATTTCAGCCGCAAATAAACTATAAAAATGCTCAAAGAGTACCTCAGTGTCCATGTTAGCGTTGACTAAGCTAGAGCTACATGATGCAGTGTCATTTAAACAGGAGGCCTTATTTTGTAAAGAAAGAAATAACAATAAAAGATTTCTGACTTTTTTGTAAAGACTAAGGACAGAGATCAGGCCGAGACAGACCCAACGGCTCTCTAGAACTAGCCACACCAGGATCCAGTTTACCACATCCAGTTTAACAGATTAATTCTCATTTTGAATGTTGCCTCAGCTTATTACAATAGATTTTCTGTGATGTTTTACACTGCAGTTTCATCCAGAAATATGACTAGAAGATACAAAGATACTAACAGCCTCTGAGGAGGAAGACAATGAGGAACAGCTCCTCAAGCCACCGATCCCCCTGTTACCAGGGGGGAAGTAGTTCCTCCTGGTACTATTGCCAAAACCTTCATCATTGTCTCGCTTCATGCATTTAAAAGTTTTCTGGGTGTCTTGCAGCTGCTCCTTTTTCCTGACATGCTGCCTCACACTGACTCTCGGCTTGATCAAGATCTTCATCACTGGGTGTTTTTCTGATTTTCTGTGATAACCCATCTTCGGTGTCCCTGTCTTTTCTTTTGAACAAATAAGTTATTTTTTATCTGCGTTATTACTTTGACAAAAAATTTAAAAACTGACTATTTTGTAGTGTTTCCCTGCATTTTTATTTAAAATGTCTGTAGATAATAACAAAGGTTGGGAATAGAGGAG
Organism: Melanotaenia maccullochi; assembly: GCA_037177255.1. Classification (NCBI taxonomy): domain Eukaryota; kingdom Metazoa; phylum Chordata; class Actinopteri; order Atheriniformes; family Melanotaeniidae; genus Melanotaenia; species Melanotaenia maccullochi. The sequence continues at coordinate 27,546,307 of JBAGKP010000014.1, read as the reverse complement.
ACCACCTGGCTCTCTTCGAGGGGAGGAGCAAGGGCCCTGAGGAAGAGAAGGAGCGTTTTAGTCCAGCAGGGACTAAAATGCAGCACTGACAGTTCAAAAACATTTCAGAATGAGTTAAAAGGAATTTTTAAACAGACAAAGTAGTTTACAGGACTGCATATTGCTAGCGGATCTATTTGTGGTTGTGAAACTGATGTCACTGAAACTTTTAGTGGAACGCAGTACCGGCTTACCTTCACCCCTGCCTGTTACCACATCAAACACCACATGTTGCACTCCACAAGAACCAACTGGTAGACCCATATTACTTACCTTTCTTTGGACCTTTTTCAACCTTTATTTCTCATATCTCTCTAATGTGACAACATCACAGCAGTGTACGAGAATAGGTTAGAGAAAGGGACATAATCAGTTTCTTTCTTAGTATGTAACCCCCCCTGATAAAGCCTTGCCCACACCTGGCCCCATCACATCTAAAAGTCTAGCTCCACCCCTGCAGCTGATAGTGTTGTAGTACTTTTTACAACCAATGGAGGGTGCTGAGTGTTTCTAACAAATTATAAATTAAGCCTTTGCCTTAAAATGCAGATGATGGGATTGTGTCACCAGAGCTTATTTCTGCATTTACATCAAATAAAATTCCTGATTAAATTAGTTTGAGCAAAACAAGCCTGAACCATAAAACAGACGGAGATAAACCAGAATAACACGATCTATGCAGCAGGCTGCATTCAGTCAAGGACACAAGTAAATGTTCTGTTGTCGTGTTGGGTAGAATGAGAGCTGAAGATGAGAGGAAGTTATGGCCTGTGATGAGTCTGAAGCTGGGATATGAATGTTCATGTGTGAAGTGAAACATTCATGCATGACTACATCAGCTACTACAGAGACATTCGTATCCTAGCAACCACATCAGCTGCTATCGAGAATGTCTGATAGAAAACTAGTGCAGCACAGTTTTGGTGGATGATAAACACTGTAGTGAAGATACGCTGAGAAAAGACACCACGCATACAGCAGATTCCTCCTCTAACAACTTTTAGTGGCGTGGGTGAAAAGTGAAACTGAGTCATCTAAGAGGATGAAGATGGATGATAAAAATGGAGGGTATCCTCTCTAATTCCCTACAATATAGCAAACAGTGTCAAGAGCAGTTTATTAGTGTCTCTGTAAAGGGCTCTGTAGATCATGAATTTGTAGGAAATAATCTTATTTTTTAATTTTTAGCCACAACATCCTCTGGAGCCTTGCTGGTGCTGTCTTAATGAGCTGTTTTAGAGCAAACCAAGACCAGCACCGACAGTTGAATTTGACAGAGATAACCTTTGCTAAAGTCAAGTCTGTATCTTATTGGTTTTGTAAGAATCCCATCCACCATCGTATACTGGCCACTCAGCACAGCAGCTATGACTTTGATGCAACTAAACCTCCAACTAGCAGCTATTTGTCTTCTATAAAGTGCCAGGTTCACACTAGGTTAACTTGTAGCATCTGGATCAGTTATCATTCAGACACAAAATAATCAACAATTCATAGCTGATTTGAAATGAGGAGTTTTTAGGAAATAAAAGAAAAACAACAAGCACATCACATCATTCTGAAGCATCATCCTTACTTTTCATGTCATCCAGATCAGCACTGGCCAACATCTGGGCCTCAGCCTCATCAGTGGGAACCTGCTGGTAGACGGCAGTCTCCAGAGCCGTCATGCTGCCGATGCAGATTCGGTCCCGCAGGTCATAGCTGCTGCGCTGGACCGTTGGTATACGATGATGGATGGGCTTCTTACGAAACCAGCCGCGGGTTGAGTTTGAACTTGAGGGATCTGGTCCTGAGAGACCACTGTCAAAGAGCAAAGATACACAGAGGAAAAAAGAACAAAGTTTATCATTTGTTGTCATAGTGAGCTTCATACTGTATAACACTAAGAAAACTCCCCTGTTACTGTCACTGCTTTATATAGTTTCCTCTAAGATTTCATATCATTAAATTTGATTTATACTTATTAATAACAAAACAGTGCACTGTCTGTTTTAATGTACTGTAATGTTAAAATTGGCTAAATCATTGTGCATTGTCACCACATAACCAACAGAGGGCCTCTGAACACAGCAAGCAGCCTGGATCTCCTCACCAAGCATCTGAGTCATCCTGGTTCACTCGAACACAGCAGCACAGTCCTGCACAGGCATGATGCCTGTTTCTGCACTTTTATTCAGCCAGGCATTAGCAGACACAAATACCTGAATCACCATGGAGCCCCTGACCTCCTGGCAACAAGCTCTATACATAATTCAAAGCATCACCAAATAATTAATATTCAATTAGTTTTGCATGTTGGCCACCCAGCCGGGCTTCTTGTAGGATTTGACTGCAGCCAGTAGTGGATCATAAGTGTGATGATTCATGAGTCATTATTAGTGATTTGTTCTATGTTTATATTTCTGCTGCATGGAAACATTTAGACTTCTGATGATTAGCTTCATCTAAAAATACAAGCTATGTGTAAGAAATCAGAAAAGGGAATATCCTCGAGTAAAGCCTGCTCTGTGTTTTCTACCTTCAGCTTCTACTTTGCTAAAAGATTCATTTTTTAAAGCAAACCCAGCCTCTAAATAATACCCAGATCAATCATTTAGCTGGGTTTCTAATGCATGTTGTGCTTGACAAGTGGCTGCTACAGTTGAGGAATAAAATGAGAATTTAATTAGTTTTTAGAGACCACGAGGGACATTATAGTGCAGAAAACCAAAGCAAAGCAAGTGATGCTGTGCAGTGAATATGCTTCACCTATCAGTAGGTAAAAAACAGAAGAAAAAATGTATATAGCTATATATGCAGTGAGTAGCCTCTCATTTCTTATATAATATGATTGTATATTACAAATACCAAAAACAATCATCTTTAGCACTGCAAACCATCGTTCACCAGTTTAGTTTTAGAATCCAGCAATTTAATTTCCTCTTGCTGCTGTAATCAAGCGGTTTTGCAGCAATAACAGTTCTAGTAAATACAGCAGATACAGTTAGCAGCTAGCTGCTGAACTAGCGGCTAACTTAGTTTATTTCCTTCATAGCTGGACACAAATAGAAATACAAAGTAAAAAGTTTATGAAGTTGTGCTACTTATTCTTGACCATGTTGTAGGCCATTCTTTACAATAAACATATTACAGGATGGGAGGCTAAAAAGGACTAAAATGAGCTGTGGCTCCGGCTCATAAAGGACCTGCAGATCCTCAGTAGAGAAAAGTGGAGCATGCTCACAGGATTAATCCATCCAATCACAAATTAACCATGACAAAGAAATATGTAATTTACTCAGTCTCTATTCAAAGTACATCCACATCATGTTGTTCACCATTATTAACTTGCAGGACATCTACTTTCCATTTTACCATGTGTACTATTTTCTGGCTCCATCGTCAGAAAATGGGCTACAAAAAGATTTTCTCATTTTAACTTGATGAGGACAATTTTAATATCTATATAGACTATACATAAAAATATTTTGTGTCAGTATGTGTTTTGTGTCATATTAACCACTCATTCCTGAATCAAATCCAACTGTAAACCTTTGGTGACAGAATTTGTGACATCACATGATTATCCATTAAATCAATATAATAATGTATGATGATCCCATTTGTAATTTAGAGTAAACCAAACATTAAATCTGTGAAGCAGAAAGCAAAGCAGTCCACTGAAAAGACTTGATAAAAGAAAGAGGGATTACCAAAACAGGTGAAACTTCACACACCCACCTGTTGCAAGCTGCTTCTTCTTCCTCCACCTCATCGTTCTGTCCAGTAACAACTATTTCCCCATCATGAGCTGCCTCTTTTGTCAAAGTGACTGCAGCTTTCCATGACAGTGGATGCTCTTCATTTTCCGTGTGGACGGTGGCAAGTGGTAGAGGTTCCTCCAAGTCCTCTTGGCTCCCAAAACTAAACTAAGAGGAAGAGGAAGATCAGTGAGAGGGGAGGAAAAGGTCGTCCCATGGTCAGGTCATCATAAATCACAGCCAGTTATTCAGTGCTGTAAGTTCCAGGTAGTCATACATGAACACAGCTCAACTCTCCACCATTACAGACTTATTTTACCTGTGGGTGGATATCATGTATCTCTGTGGGCGTGGAGACCACCCCCTGTCCTTCTCCCTCGAACTCCGCCTCTTCCTCATCTACTTCATGTATGGTGGGCGTGACATCAGAAGGAGGCAGTGATGTCTTTTTTTTCTTCCGTTTCTTTTTGCGCCGCCTGTCCGCGCTGTGCACCCTCTTGCGTAAACGCTGGGGCACGGGCAGGTGGGTGGACAGAGGGTGGTGTGTATGATGAAACGTGTGTCTGTGATCTGGGTTTTAAAAGAGAAAGAAGTGAAAAGTGCGTCACAGGGTTTAAACTGTGTCTCTGCTGACTGAACAGATGCTGTTGCACACTGTCATGATGATGTCCTTTATACTATGCAAGGTATTTGACGAATATTGTGAACAGATGGAACGCTCAAATTATACTGTGATTCTGACGTGAAATAAACTGATGTTGCATTTTAAAAGTCATGGTTTCCATTTAGAATGACAGCATCAGGGGAAGTCATTAGTCTGAGTTATTCTGCACATTTCAGCTTGTCTCTTGGACTTAGTGATTTCTCCCCAAGGAAATGCTGTTTTCAAACATTACCTATGTAAGCTAAGCTATAATAGAGAAGTAGGTTCTCAGAACATTGTGAGTTATCAGAACAAAACATGTTCTGTCAGGGTGTTAATTCCATTACGTAAAACATGTAGGGAACAACTGCACAACTCTAAAGAGAAAACTTTCTCCTTCTAAAAAAACAGCTTTAGATTTTAATTAACATTCAATTAATGCAGTCACTTTAATGAACATCAAAGGAAAGCAGCTCCATCTAATCTTAGGCAGCATTTTCTCCTGATGGAGCATGGGGCATCCGTCTGCTAATCTCTCTAACACAAATTCCCCATACTCAGTTTACATGGGATATGGTGCCTTGCTCTGATTCAGAGATCTTAATATGATTACAATGGAGATGGCAGGATTAGTTTATGTGAGAGCGTAATTAAACAGTAATGAACACATTTTTATTTGGCTAGATTGTAGTTTGACAGAGCAGCACCTGACATAACAGCCTTTAGATAAATATTGATGTCAGCACTGAAATTTCCCCTTATGGGCTGAATAAAGGTCTGAAGTTACTATTGTGCATGAAGTCTCTTTCTGATTTATTTGCATTCATAACAACCTGAAATGTGCACTTTTATTTTATTTTTTAATGGCCCTACATAATATAGATGTGTTGAACACAGGTTTGCACATGTATGGGTCAGGGTCTGGTATGGAGCACTATTTCAATCAGACAGAACTCAGACAGATCAGACAAGAAGAGCATTAATTACAGAGTTGACACAGGTAACCCTGAAGAAGCTGAAGAGCTGTACTGCAGAGACTGGTGTTGGTCCAGAGAGCCAATTTAAAACATAAAGCTGGATTAATATAATTCCTTTAAAGGTGTTTTGTTTTAGAAAAAACAAAAAAAAGAACATGAAAAAAATCCACTACAAATATCAACATAAGAGAAAAAGTTCTATGGCATATAATAAATGTTGAATTCTTCCTTCTTGAATGACGAATTATTTTGTGTTACTTGGTAACTGTTGATCTACTCTAACATAGATAATATGTGGAGTTCCCAAGGCTCAATTTTGGACCTCTATTGTTCAGCATCTACATGCTCCCTGTAGGTTGGATCATGGAAACTGTGCTGATGACACACAGCTCTGTATCATTGTCTCACCAGAGGACTCTAGTCCCATTTAACGCTTAAGAGAAAGCCTCCATTAAATCAATACTCAGATATGTTAGAACCAGAGATGAGCATACAAAGATCAGTGCCCAGCTTCAGTCAGCAATCTTAAAAACAGTGAATCAGTCCAGACATCATGGTGTCATTTTTAATCTATCGTTTTATTTTGATGATTGACACTACTGACCAATCAGAGTCAGGTGAAACGAAGGCTAGTTTCCAAATTCCCCCTAAACTAAATTTATACTCGCACAGCATCTGTGTAAGGTCGGTTTTGTTGTCACCGCCATCAGCTCAGCATAGGTCTGCACTCTGTGGTTTTAATTATGCTTCATTTGGGTGGCAATCAGTCAATTAAAAATAACCAAAAGGTACTTAAAGTGCATAAAAAAGTAAAAATACATACATGTTTTTAAACTCCCATTGTTTGTTGTATCGTTTAGCTTTTATTGTTTTTTTTTTTTTTACTATTTTTTTTAGCTTCTTAGCTGTTTTATGTTAAGCACTTTTGTTCAGCAACAAAGTTGGCTTGGCAAACTGTTAAATTGACTTGAATTAAATAAGTGTTTGTTGTGTTAATAAACTTAAAACAACTACATCAGCATACGTTTTTTTAGTATTTACATATTTATTATAATCCTTTTCCAGACTACTAAAGAAAATCAACAGCCATTTAAACAAATGCAGACCAGAGGTTCTGTTCTCTAAAGAAAAGCACAGGCAAGTTAGCAAGTACAGTATCAAATGTAGTTTAAGACACTTTCGCTTTCCAATCTATTTGCCTCGTCATTCTACATGAACATGTCTATGTATGTAATCCGGTTTCAGCTCCTGTCTGTCCAATTTCAATGATTTTTGGGACATTTTCTTCTTTATCTGTGCTCCTCAATGAATCCAAGGAGGCAGCAATCTTTCTTTTCTGTTTACAGAAGCTGGTCTCTGATTGGTGTAGAGCAATCACGTGACACCCATACCGCCACTTTTTGAATTTGTTGTTACGCTGAACCATAGCTAGTGCCGATTTACAACAGTGATCACGGGACTAATTAGCTCCAAACCTTTGGAGTTAAGCTAAAGGCGAACCGGTCTTTTTTTTCGAGGAATAATTGTGTAGTCCCCAGACTGTGGATCGAGATGAAACGACAACAGGGCTGACCTTATATATAACATAAAAACACAACGGGAAAGTGCTACAGTGCTGCAAGGTATTAGGAGCCTTTTAGAAGTGCATAAAACGGACAAAATAAGAATAAGAATATACACCTAAAAACAATACTACCCTAGTCTGAACTGAAAGCCAATCTAGCCACTCTTAGGCCTAGTACACACATAAAGATTATCAGGCTGTTTTTGACCCAGTTTTGCCCCCTTTCCGACCAAGGATGGCAAACGCCCTTTTATTCTGAGAATTAGAAGATTTCCTTATACAATTATGATTTGGTCTGAGGTGTGTTACGAGCGGATTTGTTCCAATAATCGGCTCCAAAACTGGTCATGGCCGACAATCAGAAATATTAAACATGTTCAATATTAACGACCAAAAATCTTCATGTGTGTGAGGAAAGCCGACGACTCCTGAGTTGTTACTGTGTGGATTGTGACGTTGAACGGAATGTAGCCAATCAGAGAGCAAGTTGACTAGGGGATAAGGAAGGATATAAAGTCTGTGTTCATGGTGCCTCCGGTCTGTTATTCTTTTCAGTTCTGGATTTTTCTGTTAACAATAGTCCTAAGACCACCATCATTCCCTCGTCCTGTATATCCTCTTCCATGCTGGGTGTTTTCCGGTTGTTGCCATGGTTCTTCTTCCTCGTTTGTTAGATCACGTTTGATCACAACAGATTTCCAGCTCAGAGGACTAGATTCTAGATCGGTTGCAGGACAGCATCGTTATGTGTGTGTTGTTCTGTGATTAGATTATCGGAGCCACCACACACAGTACCATCAACACTGTTAAATGCCTGATTTTTTATCTTCACGTGTGGGGTCTTAACCAGATAAAAAAATCTCATCAAATTAAAAAATTACATATATGTGTACCAGGCCTTAGTCTGAGTGATGATGTCACATTTCATCCATCTTTGATGTCACTGTTTTGAGACTGACCTCTCAATCTGCACCAGAGGGGACGCAGCAAAATGTAAACAATCATAACTTTGTTGGATCTGATTCCACAGCTTCAAAATTGATGTACACACACACTGTGTAGACGTGTGTCAAAAGGTGATGAAAGAAAGCCCTTTTAGGTGGACTCCTAAGAGATTTTGTGATTTTAACGTGTAAATGATGCATTCTGGTGTACTCAGAGGAAAATATAAGAGAAACAATAGCATAAGCCTCAGAAGAAAAGCTGTAAAGTTTAACATTTTGGAAAAAGGTGACGTTAGAAAGGGATCATGAAACACTGCGTTTAGTTACACAGCAGATTATACTGTTGACAGGTGACTAGAATTACGTCCAAACTGTTGATGTCCGTAAACGAATCATTGCAGGCAAAAGTTGCCGTTTTCTATGGAGAAAAAGTGATGCTGTGATTGTGAATGGCCAAACGACGACGGAGCAGCCTTCCATCAAAGATGTTTTATTGTGAAAACAACAGTGTCCCGTTTTTATCTGAAAGTCCGGTCTCTGAGGGACAGCTTTTATGACACGTTTTATTAATAGCTGTGTCACTGCAGAGAAGATCCTCTCAATCAAAAAGTCTCCATTCACATGAATCCCACATTTGGATTAAAAAAATGTTCATTTTTGCAACAAAGCAACAAGTGTGCAGGTATGATATTTACTTCCATAAACAGAGCGTGTTGTGTGTGACGTCACATCTTCCTCGGTGAATGTGGGTCACTTTAGAGCCAAAGACTGTTCATACTAGAGCAAGGCAATTCAATTTGGTCCCACGAGGGCCGCAGTTCTGAAGGTTTTAATATTTTCCTGCTCCAACACACCTCCCAAAAGCCTATTAAGCTCTGCACAATAACCCATTAAATTAGGCCAGGTGTGTTGAAGAAGGCAAACATAGAAAACCTGCTGAATTGTGGCGCTCATTGTGGGACCTAATTAAATAGCCATGTGTAAGAGTCTGATGGCAGTTGCTTTAAATTATAAAGTGAACAACTTCCCAAAAGCTGCAGTATGAACACAGCTTTGCCCTACATTTTAAAGGTGGGGGGAGATATTAGACTTGGATAATGGATAGGGGCAAACTGGCTTTAAAAAGGCTGAGAACCAGTGGCCTATGGTCTTAGTATTGGCTGTGTTAAAATAGTCAGCACATGAATGCTTGACTTTGTTTACATCTGACTTCCTAATGCTGCACATCACCATGTTTTTCATTTGTGTTTTACTTACATTGTGACTGTGTCTTTTAAACAGAAGAAGCTAAAAAGATTAAACCAACGCAAGTTTTTGCTTATACACATATGTTAAAAAAAAACAAAAAAAAAAAACTACTTTTGGGGATAAATCTAGACGTGATAATCCAATTTCTCCTAATCAGATAACTGCCATCCTGACAAAGTATATCAGGTATGATGACTTGAATTATCAGAAATCAAATAATCATCAGATGTTTGGTGTGCATGAAAATGGGCTCAGTGTTGTCTACATAAACTAGAGAGGCCGTATAAGTTGACACAGAGACATCCAACACTGTAGCCACTTGGAGTTTAAGTTAGTGGAACAACTCTGACGATCGTCAGTGTTTGTTTCATTAAATGCTGCTGTGTGGATGTGAGTTTTTTTTCTAGAACGCATGGGGAATAAACTTCCGTATCCGAGTCACTGCGTGCTGTATACGGTTGCTTTGCTTACACTCAAAGTCTTTTTCAGTATAGTGTCGGCCCATCCTGTCCCCACCGCTGGACGCAGAATCACCGATGATGTCCCCAAAGCGCTCCACAGACAGAGCTTTCTCCCAGTTCTCTTCCTCCTCTTCTTCCTCCTGTTCCTCCATAGATGCATCCTCATCTTCCTCCTCAACCTTCACCTGCTGATGAATAAAACATTAGATGTGCAATGAGGAGAAAACGTAACAGAAGAAGTGAAGCAAGTTAATTTCTTTAAAATGACCCTACTAGTGCTTTATTTATTTCAAGAGCTGTGTTTGTATCACAAAAGAAACATCCCAGTGTACTCTAAAACAATATTGAAGGATTAGTATAGCTACAGATGTATAGTGTCTGTATATCCTCCACCACATGCAGGTAAATCAATAGAACAAAGTGCTAAGCAGCAAAGAGCTAATGTACCAGACAGCCAGCCCCTGGAGACAGTGAAGGGCTGATGGGAGTGTCCTGACTCAGCCATTCTGTGGCTCTGATTGGTCAAATCACCGGGACATGCTGCGTCCTTGCTGGCACGGTAAGCACTCTGGCCACGATACAGTGGTTTCAGATTTCTCTGTGCCAGGGCCCCATTACTTCCTAATTACCAGTGGGATGAGGGGACAGGATGCATTTAATGATCTGTGCTATCTACAGTACACAAGGCTAGGCAGAAACAGCCAGACAAGAAAAAGAAGAGTTTTAGAGCAGCTAATTGCTTTATTTTCACCAGGGAGACAGTTTATGAGAAATCAAACCAATTTACAGACTGCTGTTCCACAAGTTAAAAGAATACTAAAACAGTAGCCAAGTAATTTGTAATTCAGGACTCTATAAAAACAAAAAGCCCAAAAAGAAGCCTGAGATGTACAATTAAAGGATTTGTTAAAGTGTTTCAGAGTGATGGACAACATGTGGACAGCTTTGAGTTGGTCAGTTATCAGAGATGGGGACTCGAGTTTGCGACTCGGACTCGAGTCGCACTTAAGTCGCACCTAAATTGACTTCAGACTCGAC
>JBAGKP010000014.1:27514332-27530452 GCA_037177255.1 Melanotaenia maccullochi | reverse complement strand
TGTTTTTTAATTGCATTACAGGAAATAAAGAACTTTTTCACAATATTCTAATTTTCTGAGACAGTCCTGTATGCTGTGTTCGAAGTCATGATGGAACAAATTGTGTCTTATTTGATGGGCTTATTTCAATACAGCCACTTAACAACTGCTTCCTATGCCAGCGTCTGCCTTTTTGGACCCGTGGTGTTATGGAACAGCTCTTTATTGTTTGATTGATAGAAAACACTAACACGCTTGCTGGTGTGGTTTGTGGGATTACCTTTACTTTTATACCTTTCATACACATCCTCCTTACAAAAAAGGATAAACATTAAGTCTCTCCAGGCAGCATTGTTCCGTTATTAGAGTTAACAGTGCAGAAAAGGTGTTTTGTCACTGTGGAAGTGGGTATTTAAATACAGACTTTACAAATAACTGGGGCAAAAAACTGAAAGGTCTACTTTTGTAGCCGAGCATGTAGCCTGTTATTTCCTTCAAACCAGTGTCACAATGTGCTATGCACACTGTGGCTGACACAGTCTCCCTGTGTGCACAATGACACATCAGCTACTTAGCTGACAGCACTGTTTCTAGCCTCAGAACACAAGATAATTTATCCTGCTTGAAGAACAGCTATGAAATGTACTGCAGTGCAGGATGTGAGTGTTATCCACAGGACCGAGGGTGACTCATCTTTGTGGTGAGACTGTCATTTGAACAAATCATTTTTAAAGGTCCCCTCCCACCTTTTCAGATAATGATCATGCTGATGGGTGAAAGAATCAGCAGGGATGAAAGCACAATGACAGCTGTGTTTAAAATAGCAGAATTATAACTTTGGCCAACTCAAATATGCAAATTTGCAGAAGTGCTGAGCTTGAAATAAATAACGAGATGAAGAATCTAGAAGAAAGGAACAAAAAGCCACTGTTGTTTTTTGGCAGCGTTGGAACAATGTACTTGACATCATCTGCCATACAAAGACCTTGCACATAAGAACACTCCAAAATCTATATTTCTTTTTAGCTTTTCTGCCCATCATCCACAAACAAATGCAGTTTTGGGGCAAAAGAAATCCAACTTTTTAAAAAATGTCTTTCAGAAGAAAGATTTTTGTTTGACTCTGACTGCAGTGTTTATGTGTGGACTGGATTAGAGCTTTTTGTTTGTGAAGTCAGTTGTGAACCACCATGATCTCCCCCTTTCATAAATTTGCAACAACAGAAGCTAGCCAAAAAAGCACAGACTAACCTTGCTAAGAGGACTGTAAGTTTTCACATAAATGCACAGTTACTCAGGTTATCCTGAGGAACAGAGGCAAGAGAATACTTTATGGAGTACACTGTTACATAAAACAACACTTCAGCAACCTCATCCCAACAGCATCAGTTTTATATAGTTAGCTTATCAATAATTTACCAGGCACCTCTCTGTGTTAACAGACATTAATTGGGCAACATTTTCACAGATGCAAGAAATAACTTTGCTCACATACATCCAATCTAGTTTGTGTAGAGAAATGTCGTAGCTGACTAGCACTAGCAAGTTGTGGCTAGCTAGATTTAGCAGTTAGTTCACCAATGATTTCCTTTAACAGGACAACTTTTTCACAGAAATAATTTTGCCCACATTCATTGTAATATAATTAAAGCATAAAACAATTAATCTAAAACCAACAGACACATTAACTTTTCAAATTTTTTTAAAATATAGTAAAATATGCCTGACCTTTTTTTTTTTTTTTTTTTTTTTAACTTGTCCTGTCCAGCATCATAGCAAGCAAAATGATAATCTGGTTGCTGTACCATGCTGAACAAATTGGCTCTCCCAAGGGGAGGCCTATGGGTAAGGCTCCTCTTGATAATCTGAATCATTTATTTATTTATTTTCTTTGAATCACGGAATCTATGAAATCTTGCTGGACCTGACCGGAGGGGACAGAAAAAAATGGAAAATAGCAAAAAGAGCAAAAGGGAAAGAAGAAAGGAGACAAAAAGATCACAGACAGAAGGCAACGACTCTTCAATCCACACCATCACCAGACAACAAACTGTTACACCTGTACATGAACACACCAGAAAATTTCCTACAACATTTACAAAGGCAGAAACACACACACAGAAAAAACAGAGCTGCTAGTCATTAAGAATTTTTAAATAATAACCAAATCAAAGAGACATAACATGAAAGTAACATAACAGCGACCAGATACTCACAGGAAAAATAAAAAGAAGAATTATCTCTTAGTATAAAAACCCACTGGACAACTCAGTGAATGTGTCAGCATGCAGAGCATGAGGAAGAGGAGTGATTAGTGATGAAGAGTGGTGAGTGAGATCGTGCAAATGCGACCACGCCTCTACGGAGGTCAGAGGCAGACCAGGGTAGCCCAGATACCCGGGCACCCAGCAGCAGCCCCGGAGCACTAACCCAAGCTACTCCACCACGAAGCCGACTCCAGCCCCATCCAAAGGGCAGCAGAGGAGAGGCCCCGCAAGAGCCCCCCACAGTCCTGGGGCACAGGTCCCAGTGGGCCAAGATCGGCAGTCGCCGGCCCCGCCAGAGACCGGCCACCCAAGGCAGCCCAAACGAAGTGCCCAGGGCCCCAGGAGCCCAGAGGCGGCCGCCCCACCCCCCAAAGGCAGAGGGCCCGCAACATGCCTAGGAGGACCAGGCCCCCCCAGACAGCCACCCGGCATAGGCCAGCACACACCCCGATGTCCCAGCCGCACACCCCGGGAACCAGGCCGCCATCAACCCCCTCCCCCACTTTGGTTATTTCGGACTTTGAGTCTGTATTTAAGATTTAACTGAATTTAACTAATTTGAAATGACTAATGTTCCTTGTAGAAAAACATTTAAGGTCCTGTTTAAAGCATTTGTTTTACAGGAATATCAAAAAGACCTTTAGAAAAAAACAGAAAGATGCCCTTTGTTGAGTCATGATACACATGCTGTTTCAAAGGGTAACATTTGCCTGGGGGTTTTAAAACAAATCATCCTACATGATGGCATACAGAAGATTTCTTTTTATTTTATCCTGCGTTTTGTTTTACATTGCTCACTGTCAAATATCTGAAGTTCTCTAACTTAAACCTCCATGCTGCTGGTAATAAAATCTTAAATAATACAGATCATCTACTCAAACATTAATGGCTGTTTTACAGACTGGCTAATAAGGTCTACAAATTACTTAGTTCTACAGTTAAATAATTCAGATTTGCAAATCAAGTTCTTTCACCTCCTTCTTTAATTTAAGAAATTGTTTGTTTACTGAAAGCAGTCACCTTGTTTCCTAAAATGAAATCTAAACCACTGGTCTAAAGGAGGACTGTCAGCTCAAAATGAATCCAGTCCTCTTCAAGTAAAGTATGTGCTATTAGCTTTAGAAGATGAGATAATAAACAATTGTTTTATCTATTGTGGAAAGACACAGGAGAGCACCTGAAAGGTGCCCAATATACTTTCAGGAAGCCACTGGATAGCGTAAAAGAGCAGTAATACACCAGATCCAAGCAAATTAAAAGAATTTGAAGCTAAACTTAAATTGGAATATTCTAACCATTTAAACAGGGACAGTCCCTCTAGACTGGCAGACTGGGGTGGTGGTCCCCCTCTTTAGAAAGGGGGGACCGGAGGGTGTGCTCCAACTACAGGGTGAATTACACTCCTCAGTCTCTGTTCTAAGTTTTGTCCTGATCATGGAACAGCGCACCAGCTCTGCACCCTCTTCAGGGTCTTGGGAGTTTGCCTTTTTGGACTCGGAGAAGGCGTTTAACCGTGTCCCCCAGGGAGTTCTGTGAGGAGGTGCTCTGGGAGAATGGAGTACCGGACCCCCTTGTATGAGCTGTCTGGTCCCTGTATGACTGGTGCCAGATCTTGGTCCGCATTGCCAACAGTCAGGTTCGTTTCAAGTGAGGGTTGGACTCCACCAAGGCTGCCCTTTGTCAATGATTGTGTTCATTACTTTGGTGGACAAAATTTCTAGGTGCAGCCAAGGTGTTGAGGGGATCCAGTTTGGTGGTCTCAGGACTGGGTCTCTGCTTTTTGCAGAAGATGTAGTTCTTCATCGAGCTGTGATCTCCAGCTCACGCTGAAGCGATTTGCAGCAGTTTGAAGTGGTAGGGACGAGAAGCAGCACCTCCAAATCCAAGACCATGGTCCTGAGCCGGCAAAGGGTGGAGTTTTTTCTCCAGGTCAGGAATGAAGTCATGCTCCGAGTGGAGGAGTTAAATTATCTCAGGATCTTGTAGATGAGTGAGGGAAGGATGGAGAAAGAGATCGACAGGGGGATCGATGTGCCGTCTGCAGTGATGTGGACTCTGCATTGGTTTGTTGTGGCTATAAGGAGCTGAGCCAAAAGGCGAAGCTCGGGATTTACCGGTCGACGTTCCTGCCCTCACCTATGGTCACCAGCTGTCGGTAGTGACCGAAAGAACAAGAATGTGAATTCAAGCAGCTGAAATTAGTTTCCTCCTCAGTTTAGCCAGGCTCTCCCTTAGAGGTAGGATGAAAAGCTCAGTGATCCAGGAGAGGTTAAAAGTAGAGTCGATGCACCTCTGCATCAAGAAGAACCAGATGAGATCTGGTCAGGATGTCTCTTGGATGCCTGCTTGGCATCCAGGCCGAGAAGAGGCCCTGTGGAAGACCCAGGACAAGTTGGAGGGACTACATCTTCCAGCTGGACTGGTAACGCCTCGGGATCACCCTGTTTGAGTTGGCATATCTGGCCAAGGAGAGGAAAGTCTGGGTCTTCCTGCTTAGGCACCTGCCCCCGATAAGCAGAAAGAAAATGGATGGATTGCATTTAAAAAATGGGCTGTACATCTGAGACACTAGAAACAAGTTTTTACTAATCTTTTCCCTAGCTTTCTACTGAAAGTTTTTTTAGCCAGAGAATGGGGTTTCATCATTGAAAGCTAATCTGGAAGTTCACCTGCTCAAAGGGATGAGTAATCATATAACATGGAATATACTTGCTAGCAAAGGCATGTGTTTTCCTTTAGCTATCATCTGTATTCTGTGTTTCTTCTGATGTCATTAGATGGGTTTTGTAGCTTGATATTAAAAACTCATAACAAATAACACATCAGGAGATAGTTATATGTAGATATGTAATATCTCTAAATCAAAGATGTTAGATTACATTTGTACTTATGCTGCCTCTACCTCCGTTTGGCTCTGCGTATGTTCCAACTAGCAAACAAAGTATATTTAATTGCATGGCCACACGTAGGAATGTGATATGACAAAGATACAGAGAATGAGTTGTAGACAGAAATCAAGCTGCAGCATTTTCCTACATGTATGAGTAATGAAAGTGTTTTTTAATCTCCATCCATCCATTTTCTATACCGCCTATTACTACTCAAGGTCAAGGCTGAGTCAATCCCAGCAATTATATTTAAATAAACAAATAAAAAAACAAACATGTTATTTAGTAAAACTGAAGACTTTCAGTTATTTTGTCCGAGACGTGTTTGTACCTTTTATTTTTCTAAAACATTATAGTAAAATGTCATTAATAATAGTTTTCATATTTAACCATGTAAAAAACCAACTAAAACTTTAAACACAACTTTGCATGGTTTAAAAAATTAACCAAGACAACCTACAGAAACCTAGAAATATCCATTTATTTACTTTATTTATTTGTTTATTTTTGCATTTCTCTATATACAAAACAAACAAAGAAAAACAATAATTTTAGGAAACTCTGCTTACATTGGTTTTACAACAGAAACAAATACTTAAACTACTCTAATGGGTGTTTTATGGATTCCACACGGTCTTAATTAGAAAGCTTCAAAAAAACAAGTAGGTGTTAAGCTAGCTCTGTTATTCAAGAATGGAAAATAAATTGTTTGTATGCGTAGTCTTTGTATGGATTAAACAACAAGCAGGATAAAATGTGTTAATTAGTGGAGCATCCATGTTTGTTTTATCTGAATGAGGACAGACTCCTTCCGCTCTTCATGTTCTGCTTCCATATTTATACTTGAGGAATCATCCCATTCAAAAACACAAATGTCTCAACCTGTGATGTCTTTATCATCCCTGACCGTTATTCTTCATCACTTTTTATCAAACTGAAAGCTGCATGATTGTATGCTAGGTTATGCTGTTGAAAGCTCTGGACAGCCTTCCTCCCCCTCAGGAGGATGGCTGTCCAGAGCTTTGAGCACCATCTCCATAGTCAAAAACAAGATAGAATAAAAGGTTTTGTTAAATTTAGCCAGTGAACTTATCAGACTGGTTGTTTTAAATTGAATGACTGGAAAAATAGACATTTGTATGGTTGTTGTGCGGGTGACATTCAGAATAATTCCTACCTGTTGTAAGTTGATCAACACATCTACATCGGGGGCATGACCTCCTGTAGCCATGGAGCCAAGCGAGCAGCCAGCAGGTAAACAGCAGACCTCTGAAGAGAGCTTTGGCCTGCAGAGAAGTCAGCTGGTGGTGGCTGGAATTAAAACTAGGTGGAGACGTTGGGTACAGAGCTGCTGCAGGGGAGGATTTGCAGGTTGGGCAATATGATGGGATGTGACAAGAAGTGGGTGGTAGCAAGGGTGGCAGGGGTTAGGTGAGGATGCGAGAGTAAGGTAGGGTTAGTGTTATAGAAGGGATTAAAGAGAAGGTAGGAGTAAGGGAAAGATGGGGTGCAAAGCAGCAGGAACCTGGAGGAGGACGGGGATCAGCCCTTCTCTTTAATGGCAGGGGATCCAGGAAGCATTTGGGGTGGCATAACCTAAGGGAGAAATTAAAAAAAGGCATAATTATTTTCATAATGTTAGTATTTGAGAAGTAACCAAGAACACATGAAGCCCTGTAAACACAGAACTGTTTAATCGTGATATGCTGAAGAAAATGTGCCCACCCACGCAGTTTATATCAGACTGAAAGTGTTTATATTTCAACGCTGAAATGTGAAAATATGAATCAGAGCTTAACCAATTTAAAACCAGATTCAAAACCATCTGAGTAGATCATACAGTATAACATATCCTGCTAATATTATATTGGCATTTCAGCACAACTTTCTGGTTGCAAAGCAGTATTTGAGTGTGTACTGTTGGCCTTTGTACCACAGGCTGGTGAAAAGTGCTGACATATAAATGAATCTGGCCATTTTCACAACTGTGGACTATACTAGCAGAAAGTACTAACCACTTTTTATTTTTGATTTGATATGAATTTGTCATGTACCACAAAAAGGACCTTTTTCACAGCAACTCTCAGCAACAGTGAGATGGAAGTGATGAATACTGTGCTGAAATGTAAGAATAAATTATCCCCTGATTGTCATGACATCAGCATAAGAGTTTAAAAAGTTTTTCCAAACATTGTTCAGCTCCTAACGTATAACTACAATCGATCATTTCAGTCTGGTTGTTCTCCTAAATAAATTAAATTTGCAAAAGTAATACCATTATCTAAAAAATATAATAAACATAAATTCACAAACTATAGACCAATTTCTAATTTGTCTGAATTTTAAAAAATTCTAGAGAAACTTTTCAATTCCCGACTGAAAAGTTTCTTGAGAAACATCAAATATTACATGAAGACCAAAATGGTTTTAGAACTCAAAAAAACTTTCTCAATGGCAATAACGGAAGCAACTGAAAAAAATTACTACTGTCCTTGATAAGAGAAAGTATGCTGTGGGTATATTTGTTGATCTTAAAAAAAGCTTTTGACACCATTAATAATTCAATTTTACTCATTAAACTGGAAAAATTTGGATTTTGTGGAACAGCCAGAGACTGGTTGAAAAGGCAGCAGCTATCGAGAACCAATGTAAAGCACAACCTACTTTTGAAAAAAAAAATCTTTTCAACATAGATAATATATATATATATATATATATATATATATATATATATATACAGACCAGTTAACTGGCAGTCATTGTCTGTGTTGAAAAGACTTTTCTTTCCCCAGAAGTAGGTGATTTGTGTGTTACGTTGGTTCGTAATGGCTGTGCTTTTTTTTTTTTTTTCTTGCAGGGAGATGCATTTTCCACATGGTTACCATGAATCACACATAGTAAACGCATTACAAGAATACAACCTTTTCTTCTCCCTTGGTTCACCATTAATTTGGTTGACTGTTTCATTTCCTATTTAGAGCTTACTTATAAACCCTTCATGTACATATGCATTTACAGCATTTGCTAAATAAAGTCACAATAGAAGAGGTTCTGCAGGAAGATGATTGAAGAAATCAGATTGTTGTCCCTTTTTTTGTGTTTATACCTCTAAGTTTGATTAAAGGAAAAAGCTCGACCCGTATTAAGGCCTTAAAACATCCCATCTCCAGTGTTATCTGTAAGAGACTTCTCAACTATTATTGAGTGAGACATTTAATACACAAGGATTTGTTTTGATAAATGTTTTTACTTTCCTGAGAAACAGGCTGCAGGTGGATCATCGTGTCACCTGTTATCCTAAAATCAAGCTCTCCTTATAAAAAGCAGAGATATGAAGTGCTTTGTCAGCCAGAAAATGCTGTGAATGAGACAGTAAATTTATAAATATCTCATTATTTTCTACACACTTTATTTACACAGGCCATATATGATACATATATTTAGTAGTGACCCAATCTCCGATAGATTTTCTGTTTTTTTTCCCAGTTTATACCGAGTACAATCGAGTCTATCTGGACACAGCTTCTTTCTCTCTGTCATGAACAAACTGATGATTGACCCAGCTGTGAGCCTCTGTTCTCCAAGCACATACACTCAAATCAGATCATAATGTGATCATTTGTGGGATGAAGGACTGCTTTTCCCTTTTTCTTGCACAGCAGTGATGTCAACTGAGAGGCTGTGGTTTCATTTAGCCATATTCAGCTATTTGTTTTTTATTAAAAAAACACTTAGCAACAAAGAGTTGGCAAATTTTTGGTAAGGCCTTTAGAGTTCCCACCCATCCATCCTTTCCTCCTTTTTATCTATCCACGTCTTCCCTTCCCCCTCACCCCTGTTAACATTATCATTATTCATTCATCCTCTCTTTACTACCTAATAGTTTCCCTTCTAACTGAAACTGTAGTCTTGACCTGGAAAGAAATTTGTGTCATAAAAGTCATAAAAGGTGCTCCAATCAGATGTTTTAAGGCCAACCACTGATTACTGGACTTGCTGATTATTTGTATTTAATACATCATTTATACATACAATTATTAAAATCAAAACCCTTTAGACTAATCTACAACCCAATTCCAAAAAAGCTGAGACTGTGTACAATGTAAATTGGAACAGAGTGCAATGATATGACGGGTGGTTTGAGACTTTCACACATTTTACTAAAACCTCTCACATACCATACTCAGATCATTCACACATTAAAGTGAAGCCTATTATTTTAAATTTAATGGCAGTAACATGTCTATAAAAAGTTGGAAGAGAAGCTTGAAAGCATGGAAAAGTAATTGGCACAAGTTTAAAAAAAAACTGGGAGAGCTTTTGGCAACTAATTAGGTAAACTGGGAACAGGTCTGTAACATGACTGGCTTTAAAAGGAGCATTTCTCTAAAAATTATGGAAAAAATTCAGGAATATGTTCCTAAATGTCAAATTGCTAAAACTTTGTGCAATATACAGATTTAGAGAATCGGGAGGAATCTCAAAACTCAAAAGGTCAAAACTGGATTCTTCAGGTGTTACTGCATTAAAGCCAGACATGATTCTTTACTAGAAATCACTGCATGGACTCAGGAAGACTTCCAGAAATCACTGACTGTGTGATCAGTGGACAGATGAGAAGCCTGCATCTCTGATGGGATGGGGCTGCATTAATGCCTAAGCTGTGGGCAGCTTCCACATCTGTGAAGCTCCATCACTGCTGAAAAGTACAAGGAGACATCCAGGCAGGGAAGACCTTGCAGTTTTCAGCAAGACGATGCTGAACCACATCCTGCATCCATCACAGCAGCATGGCTTCACAGAGTTTGGCTGCTGAACTGGCCTGCCTGCAGTCCAGACCTTTCACCAATACACAACATCTGGAGCATCATGGAAGCAGAAATCCAGCAACCAACAACATTGGTCTCCTAAAGCTTCAGTGTTGTTCAACTGATTCATTGACTTTGTTGATTTGCAGTTTTTAATTTAGGAAGGAAGAATAAGAGCTGTGTGCATAAAGCATTAGTGTTTCAGGGCTACAAGTGCTTCAGCAAAACAAAAACAAAACACTTACTCCAAAAGAGCTGATAAACTCATGATAGTTTCTCTAGACTTAAGAAAAGAATTCAAATTCAAATTAAAAATAAAAATAAAAAATAATTAAGGGTGAATATTTGCTGATAACGTTTGATCCCCAACAATCAAAGTATCCTTACTAATGTGGATAAGTTTGGGTACATGCATCAGCACGTTAATATGCTTTTTTTCCTGCTGCTAACAGTATATTGCTTAAATTACTATTAATATGTTTAATTTCTGGAGAAATGGAGGCTATGAAATCAAACAGAGCCTCTGTGTTAAAAATGATCTGTTTCACCTTGTGAATTTCTCTCCAGGAAGTTCACACGTGGTCATTTTCCCACTTGACAAGTTTTCTGATGCGCACGGATATCAAAATTAATGTGTTGGTGCAAAGAGATTCATCTGTGGGATTATGTTTCTGATAGTTTTCAAGTATTATAATTAGAATTTCTATCATCGGGTATCCAGAAGCAAAGTTGTTACTGGGGCCATTTTAAAAATTCAAATTTTCCATATCTCACTAAGAAAAACCATTTTATCCTCCTTATTTCTGAAGATCCTGATAGTTTTCCAGGGTTAGATTTAGAAGATGCTGCAGTATGAACCATTTAATATTTCACACAATTAACTACTTAGTCCTGCATCAGACGCTTTACCAATGAGCAGTAATTGGATTTATTAGTACATTTGAGTACTTGGAATAAGCAAGTACTCAAATGTAACTTATACCCGGTTTGATAAAATTTATCGGTGCAGCCGGGTACGGGTCCATTTTCAGATTTAGTCAAAAACAGTTGAATTTTGATGTAATGAATAACCATAGTGATTTATCAGAAAAATATATTTAGTCTTGCAAATAACAGCGAGGCTGGAGCTCACTGATAGATTTTCAGCTTTATTGTGCAAGCTGAAAATTTATCAGTAGCTACGTTTACAAGGAGCACTTCTAATCTGATCAAACATCCAGTCAGAATAAAAATGTGTCAGCTGATCCGACTGGCCTCAGTCGTAACAAATTTTCAATCTGATGGAGAGGTATGGTTTAAGGCTTAATCCCTGACAGATGTTGTTTCTGGACATGCTTGAACCACATGGGGGTTACGTAACATCATGAGTTTCAGGAATGACTTGAAAAATGGCAGCAGCAAAACAGAATGGGACTGTGGTGGCCACAACGAAACTGAAAGAGATATTGATTATTTTAATAATAATACTAATGTAAAAGAAGACAAAAGATGAAGAAAATTAGGAAGAGTTGTGTCTTTTTTGGATGATCTTCTGCTTCAATTTAATTCTGGTTTGACGTGACTGGGTCACTTGGTTTAGAAGCTATTGGATTTTTTTTCTCTTAAATTATTAAAATCTGTTATTTCTCTTTGTTTATGTCAGAAGTCCACTTTTATTTAGTATGAAAATATTGTTTTATGTCCTTTATGAGAATTTCCGTTTCACGAATATCTAACCTAAAACTGATTTCACCGCGGTCTTACCTCCCTCTTTCTCATCTCTCCTTGCTGCTTCCTTGTCTCTCGTTCGAGTGAAGAATGACCTGATATCCATCTACAGAAGTCACGCATCTGTTTCAGTTAGTATAAGGTCTTTTGGTTTCATTTAAAAAAATAGTATAAAATTGACTGTTTTTGTGACACGTTACGAGACCTCAAACTACGCTGTGTGCTCACCACACTGAAGAGCTGCGTGACGTGTGTGTGGTTTACCTGCTGCTCGTGCACGGTGACATGCAGAGACAGAATCTGCCCCCGAACTCGATCCTCTATTTGGAGTTAACGCTCTTGCTACGCGTTTGAGTTAATATATCTATCTTCTCCCGTCTGAATTATCTGAATTAATGTATGATAAATATTTATTGTCAAAAAGTAATCAAAGCATTTATACTGGGGCACGTGCTCCAGTAAAAGCGGTCTGGCGACGCCTCAGGTGTAAACACACGGTGGCACCAAGAAGTAGCTGGAGAGTAGGAGCGTTGGGTGGAGTAGCAGCAGCGGTTATCAGCAAGATGGAGAGAATATTTTATTCTGCAGTTTATATTGTTTTAGATTATCTTACCATGGTTTTCAGTAGATTTTACCACATTTAGTAGTTTTAGTATAAAAAGTTGTTCATTTTTAGCTTAGTTTACATCAGTGTAGCTTAGAAAAGTTTTAGCATCATTCCCTGTTTTTTCTGCTCATCTGAAATCGGTGGCACAGCGGAAATACTCGGCGGAGCAGGTTGGGAGCGGTTTAAACCTGCACTCTGTACAAAACCTTCAGAAAAAAAGAAAATAGAGATATAGTTCAAATAACTTATTAACTATTAAATATTTTTCTGCATTTATAAGTGTTTTGGTTTAGTGTTTTTGTCTGTTCATACACTACACCAACACTAACCCAGTATCCAAATTTTAATTAGTAGCCTATTTTTTTAGACTTTCAATGCTCCAAAATCTTTTTCTTTATATTGTACATATTTGTAGGAAGATATAGCAATTAAAAATACTCCAATACATCAACCGACACAACAGTGGAAAAATCCCCATGCTTATATTTAAGTTGCTTTGTACTGAAGCTGAAATGAATGAACTGATTTAAACGTCTTCATATTCTGCTCCTAAAATGGAGTGTATCAAAAAACTAAAAGAGACAAACTGCTGCAATAACATGTATAAAGAATAATTTTCTTTATTTTTGTAAGTGTATAAATATTTGAATCACTAAGTTTTCTATGTTTATTTTGCAAAATGCAATGAAAACTTAAGATTTTTGTGTAATTTTTTTAGGCTAAGATTATACATACAGTCCATGTACTTATTACGATATACCGGTAGTTAGCTGTTAATGGGTAGCTATGTCAATTCAGCCAAAAGGTCATTGGATTTCTAAATTGACTGGACTGAGGCTCTAACATACATAAATGAAAAAAATCTGCTAAGGGAAACGTCTCAGGCGGTTTGATTAGCTGTCCTGAATCTGCAACAGATGTGACGACTCCTCTAACAGGTTGTTGTTTAGTTAGTAAAACCTTATAATCTCGGAATTGTTGCAACACAGAGACACACTGAATATTAGTCTTGGCATTGCTGCAGAGACATCTTGCAGATTTCACAGTACACACTGACAAACATTGAGACAGCTTTTTTAACAGAGCAGAAGGGAAGTGTAAGATCGTGACTTAAAGTAAACCAAAGCAAACTTGTTAAATGAAATGGATCGCCTGCTGCTCCACCAGTAGTCCTCAGTACAGACTGTGGCTTACATGCTGTCTTCTGGACTAAACTGATCACAAAGTCTGATTTCTGACCAGAAACCGACAGCAGTCGTCATTCACAGTCGGATAAGAAGCACTCAACACACGCCAGGCTGCATCAAGCCACTGCAGATACTGCAATGTGCTGCTCCTTGATGTAAAGGCCTATATTTAGAGACAAATGGGCAGGAAACTCGGGGACATGGTAGCTCGTAGCATTACAAGACCTCAAACTTTAAAACAAATGATGGGGATGAAGAATGCAACAATGAATTGAGCTTTAGGGTCAAAAAAAAAAAAAAAAAAAAAAAGACGTATCATTACATTAACTAGCTAACTACATCCATACAGTGAAATGGTGATTTAAGTAAGAAACTACTTTGTATGTTTGAGTTCACTCTGATAATGAAAAAAATAATAAACAGAAAAAGTAAGTCTCACTGTTTCACAGTGTTCCAGGGTTTTAGATATCATTATGTCTGATTCCTGCTTCCTCACCAAATATTCAACGTACACAGAATTTAGTTAGCATTTCATGCTAGCTAGGCTATTTATGAAATGGTTAAAAAATGAGTTGATTTCTAATTAATGAAAAAAACTAACAAATGGAGAGACACAAGAAGGAAGCTAAAGACACAAAATAAAGTGGACAACGAATTTAATTTTTTTTTGTTTTGTTTTTTTGTTAATGTCGGGCCAAATCTTGCCATCAGATTTCCAAAACATGATTAGCATGTTGAAGGTAGAGGACAAGTGGGAAGCAAGCTACTGTAGTTCATGTCTTTAGGAAGAATTGATTGTGATGGGATTGATATGGTAATTATAACAACTATAGACTCTATAAAAAAACATTTATGTTTAATATTTAATGTTTTGTTTAGCGGGGGGGTTGCTGAAAACAGCAAAGGTCATTCCACGTTTAAAACTTGGGGACAAACATGACTTTAATAATTACAGACCAGTGTCACCAGTTTTCAAAAGTACCTGAGAAATAGTTTACTAAGAAATTAGAGAAATTTAAAGATAAGAATAACTTGCTGAGCAAGAGTCCGTTTGGTTTCGGACCAAAAGGTCCAAGCTATGGCCGAGGAATAACTACAGTAGTAAATGATAAAAAATATGTAGTCTTTGTTTTTGATTCAAAGGAGTTTGACAATATACAGAATTCCATCCTAATCTCTAAATTGTATAATCATGGTGTGAGAGGGTTGATTTAGACTGGCTAAGTAGTTACTTAGACAAAAGACAACGTTACATACAGTTAAGAGCAGTGCTGGTCGAATTCATGTGGAACCCTGCAAACCTCAACTGTGCTGCCTCCAAAAACAAAATGCATAAAAGAAAATGCACACATCATTTTTTTACCTGAAATTCCAGCAGCAACGCTGAGGTGTCAGTATTTGGCCCTTTAACAGGTTTTTGTACTGAACTGACCTACTTTTAAAGTGTATTTAAAATATTAAACAATATATCTCTAAATGCTCTCAGTGTAATTTTATCATATGAACTACTAATTATTTAAAGTAAAGCACAATGATGAAATTTTACTAGATTTTAATGCTACTGACATCAGCACACAACAAAATCAATAAACTGTTGTTGTTTGGGAATAACTTAAAATATTCATGATGAAAAATATTGCATTATCATTTCTTTAATATGGTCCACATTTAATTCCTCTGAAGAACTAATCACCTTGTGTAGGGCAGCTTTTTCATACTAGGGCCCACCCTTTCCAGTATAAAATGGGTAGAAGTATAAAAATGAGAAGTACAGTAGTATAAAATTAGAAGATGAGGACTGCAGACGCTGCTTGGACTTTAAATCCAGGTTTGGTCTAACTTTAAAACAATATATATTTTTTTTTTTTGCAGCTTTTAATTATTCTTCTATTTAAGAAAAAAGAACAAATGAGTTCTTATGCACTAGAAGACAAATGGAATATATAAAGTGTAATGTGGTTTATTCTTTCCTTTTCCCTTATGTATATGGTATGGTGTAACTTTGGTACCTAATGGAAGGGTATGTACAGAAAGGGGCAGGTGGTTTAAGTTTATCTTCTTCCTGCTCCTTTTCATTTGACAAATGTAATTTATGCAAACCATTAATTAAATAAATGAACATGTAAAGTAAAATAAAATTGCTGCAACAACTGAGGGAAAAATCATGACTCTAACACTGAAGCAACCAAAAACAGACATGAAGACCAGGAGAGAGGACTCTCTGGAAAGGTATGAGCCACACAAGATGAATGCAGAACATTTTCAGAAAAATTGACAAATCATATGGTTAATATTTTGGTTGGCTTTTTGTGTTTTGGGGTAAAAATGGCACCCATGTTTACTTTGTCTTGTCATTGTGGCTTTAGTGAAGATCTCTGCCACAGCGTTATCACTAAGGAGGTGATACTGTTAAGTTCTCCATTAGACAGCAGAGATCAGCACGCTGTTTACATAAAAGACCTCAGGTAAGACTGAGCGGCATCATCAGGTCCTGTAAATTCATCCTGTACTTTGCTTTATAATCCAGCTGTCAAAGTCAACCTAATATCATGCTAACAAAAGCTCACGCTAATTCTTATTTCTTTTAAAAAAAAAGAAAATGTGTATACAGGACTGTCTCAGAAAATTAGAATATTGTGAAAAAGTTCTTTATTTCCTGTAATGCAATTAAAAAACA
>JBAGKP010000014.1:27500228-27510581 GCA_037177255.1 Melanotaenia maccullochi | reverse complement strand
TATATATATTGTTTTCACTTCATAGTTAACTTAGTATGTATTCATGTCCATCTAAATGTTGTTGTAAATGTTTTTTATTATTATTATTATTATTTTAATTTAATTTAACTGTTTTGGCCAGATAGGCCTTTTATCAGATAATATATCATTTATTTTCAACTGAAAAAAAAAGTTTAAATTCACTCACATTTCCTATAGGGATGAAAATGGGTACGATTATTTTTTGAGTCTAATAGATTATTCAAATCTACAAATAACTTTACATTATTAATTATAGAGACATCCTAGGTTTTATCCATCAATAATAACCCATACAGCTTCATGTTAGGAAAATGATTAAAAAGATAATAAAACACAAGCCAAACCTTAAACGTTAACTCAGGTTAGCATATACATTTTTTAACATGTTAGATGACAATATATGAACATTAAACCTAAAAAAAAAAAAAAAAATAGGGGCCCAGGAAATGTGGCAGGAAGGTTTGAAGCCACCGCCAACGTTGTGCCTGGACTCCAGCAATTTTTCAAGGACATGGAAGACATGGAGGTACGGGTTCATGCTGTATGTTGACCTAACTGTGGCGTCGGACGATGAAGGAAAAAAGGTAAAAACTTTTAAGTTATCTTGTTGGCAAGTGTGGCAGAGAGCTACTGGATACGTTAATAAGCGACATCACTAAAGATGCATGGAAGCTGGATGACATGATTGGAAAATTTGATCAGCACTGCAACCCTGGCGTTAATGAGACTGTGGAGAGTTATCGTTTCTTCACAAAGACGCAAGGTGCCGGTGAAACGATAGACATGTACATCACGGAACTGAAGCTGATGGCTTAAACATGCAATTTTGGAACATTAAGAGACTCACTTATTTGAGATCGTGCTGTGTGTGGTGTTAACAACGCAAGTATGACGAGACTACTGTGTGAGAAGAACGTGATCCAGAAACGTGCAAACAACTGTGCAGGGCCGCAGAGCTGTCCCACGAGAACAGTAAAACCATATCCCGCCCAAATGTGGAAGACGTACATGCAGTATACGGAACGACGCGTCAGAGACAAAGCAGCGGTTCATTGAAATGCAAGTTCTGTAGGAGAACGCACAAAAAGAGCAAACAACCATACCCAGCATATGGTAAAAAATACAAGAGGTGTGGCAAAGACAACCATTTCTCAGTTAAATGCAGAGTACGGCCAGAACACCGTCAAAAGAAACCTATAAACACTACCTGAATATGAAAGTGAAGAGTATGAAGAGATTCTCTATCACGAAAGCAGAGGAGAACACTGATGATGCTCAGCGCTTGCAGGCATGCTTTTAGGCAAAGATACTGTGCAATTCCAAACAGACTGTGGTGCTAGTTGCATGGTCATGCCAATAAATCTGCTAAACCCAGACACAAAACTGGAGGACACAAAGACTGTACTGGTACAGCAAAAGCAAACTGACACCATTGGGGAAGTGCAAAGTTAAGTTAAGAAACCCAAGAAACCAGAAACTGTATCAGCTGGAATTCTAAGTCATAGAGAAAGACTGTACAGTGCCCCTGCTTGGTAAAAAAGCCAGTAAAGCTATGAAACGTATACACTGAGAACATTTTGGCGATTGACAGCATTGTTACCTCAGAAAAGCACACCAGTGCACAGTGGACAATGGAGGAAATAAAAATGAGTATGATGATGTGTTCAGTATTGATGGTTGTTTTGATGGAGCATATAAACTGGAAGTAGACAGCAGTGTAAAGCCTGTGCAGCTGCCAAAAAGACGTGTTCCGGTTTCCATGATGAAGCCGTTGAAGGAGGAACTGCAGGAACTTCAGCACAGAGGAATCATCACACCAGTTGAATGCAGCACAGATTGGGTCAGTAGCATGGTTGTACAAAAACAGAATGAGAAACCATGGGTGTGCATTGACCCAAGACACTTAAAACGTAACCATTTCCCACTACAAACCAGTGAGGACAAACTCCCTGACTTATCCCACGCAAAAGTATTTACTGTTTGGGGGTTTTGGCATGTTAGGCTGGAAGAAGAGTCTAGTTATTTGACGACTTTTTCAGCTCCATTTGGACATTGCAGATGTCAAAGGATGCCAGTGGGTATTAGCCCAGCTCCTGAGATATTTCAACAGAAGCTCACACAAGCCTTGGAGGGGCTTCTCTGTCTGTATATAACTGCAGATGACGTGCCGATCACAGGACAAGGTGAGACTCAGGAAACAGCGTGACCACGATGAAAAGTTGGGACTGATTTTGAACAGGTACGAAAAAAAAGCTAAACAAAGCTGACAAGTTTAAACTGCGGCAAGAGGAGACCACCTACATAGGGTTAGGGTTAGGACTAAAGTAGAAACAGAAATGTTCATGTTCAAAATGTTGAAATGTTTATGACAGTTAATGTTTCTGAATTGTTGGACGCCAAGCTTCAGCTGTGAGAGAATGAATCAGTTCTGTTATTTGTAGACAGAAAATGAGCATTATATTGGCTGTTCTGTTTTATTAGAATGGAGAGTGGAATTTAAGTTTCATGATACACAACGAGGTAAGAACAAAGAAAGTGGTGTTAAGGCGTAAATTAGAGGATCATAGCTTTTTTTTTCTTCTTTTCAAAAGAGAAAGGATGTAACAATAGGAGCTATTGTTTTATGTAAGCTATAACAGAGCGTCCCACTTGTGTTCTTGTTGCTATAGGGACAGAGTAAAAAGAGGGACACGGGAAATGTACAGGCATGAGTATGAGCACATGTAACATAGACTTTAAGTAAACAAATCATACTACCCTGTTGGGTAGGAAGGAGTTATTATGTGGTATGTAACAGACAGAAAAAACCCAGCAGATCGGTTTCTGCTCAACCTTGACTAGTCTAAAAGATGCACATTATTTATGATATTCCAAGAAATAATACTCATCTATTTACAAAATTATCATGAATAAATGTGGTTAAATGCTGAAACAGATAACTGAATGTCTGCTTGTTGAAGCTTCACACGTACTCAGTCTTGTCTCATGTTGCAGTGAAACAGATGTTTCACATCTGCCCTGTTCTGTGTTTTCTGATCTTTCTGTGCAAACGTCAGCAGCAGTATGTCTTTATCTGGTATTAACAACATCTGCTACTGCTTATCTATCACTCAAAATCAGTCCTTTATGATACTTTTCAACTGAGGAATCTGAAAAATCTGAAAATTATTTGAATAAATTTGGATTTCCATTAGGTGGTATAAAGAAACTACAAAGATTCTGACATTTGAGTATTAATTTGACACATTTGTGGTGTTCGAGGCAACGATTACTTGTTAATATAAGCATAAAATGACAGTGTGATAATATTAAACTGTGAAGCTACTTGCAAATGTTTAGGATAACTTAACAGATTGCATAAAGGATGTTTCAGTTATTATGGATCATCCATGATCAATGAACAATCATTTAAACAATCATTGTGCAGGTAAACTAAAACATCAAAAACGTGATTTAAGAAAAAAAAAATCCCAGAAGTAATGAGCCTTCCCACCACTAGAGGGTAGCATAACTTTAGATATTAGTGGAGTTCTCCTGTCTGTGTGCTCTGCAGTGTCTTACTGTTGTTTAAAAGTTGCTAAAAACAGTTTAAGATTTACAAAAATCAAATGATACAGGACATAAACTGAACATTCGCTGCATAATTCTGCTTGATATGTGGTCATTGCAAACATTACACTCTTTCTCTGGACGTAATATTTACTTTAAATGTTTTTAAGTCTGCAAGGCAGATGAAGCATCATCACCGTATCTTGTTAAAAAATGTCTAGAGTCAAACCAAGAGCAGAAGGTGCGACTTGAAGCCAAAGAGAGTTAAAAGGAACATTTGTGGATCTGAACATTTGTCTGTTCGGTATTACGGTGCGAGCAGGACCAGCAGACACACTGGGTCAACTCACAGAGGATGAAATCATTCTTTTTAAGCTCTTTTCCTCAGACCGAGGATCTTGTACAGGATGTTTCTTTTGGCTGTCTTACTGCTTCAGACTCAGGGTTGTTCATTGATTACAGGTCTTCTGAAGGGAAATGACACTTCATGAACCAGCCATTTATCTATCACTATTCTTCTCTAAATAGGAACTTTTATGAACCTGTTTCCAACTGATCTACCTTTTCCAGACCACCACCAGAGGACTGTATATGTACATCCATTTTCTACACTGCCTAGTCCCATTTGGGTTGCAGGGGAGCTGGGGCTTATCCCAGCAATCATCAGGAAAGAGGCCGGGTACACCCTGAACAGGTCGCCAGTTCAACACAGAGAGACGACCACTCACACTCACTCCTAGGGAGAATTTAGAGACAGCGATTAACCAAACATGCATGTTTTTAGATTGTGGAGCATCTGGAGAGAAATGATTTGTCCACCATAACAAAGCAGTTTGGCTTCTATTCTGAAGACCTTATGGTGCAAAGTGTAGCAAGCTGAGAAGGTCAATGACAGAAAAAAAAACATATATAATTAAAAACTGTATTTCCAGTAGTATCTAATCATTTTACTAAAACAACATTTTTATTCTGTTACAATGAGCCATTTATTTTTACCTGCTGTGGGTCCACATACACGGCAGCTGCCATATTTGTGCCACCATTTTACTACAGTGTCTCTGAATGGACAAACAACGCTGTGTGAGAAGTGAGAACCCTCTGAGCTTTGAAACTGCAGCACCAGCTTTGTTTGATAGGAACTAGAGCATCTTTTGGGAAAAGTAACTCCTTAAAAGAAGCATAGAAGAAGACAGTACACATGTACACATTGTTGAAGTAGTTACCTGAAGCACCTGGATCCACTTCCCCCATCAAATTACAAATGAGTTTGATATTTAAAGTAATTTCTATGCCTATCTTTACCACTAGGTGTCAGTATTTCTGACCTGTACCTGTACCTTTAAGGGTTTTTAGTGGTTAGTGTCGGGTTGTGTGGAGTCAGAGCAGATTTAACAAAGGGTGGAGTTGGACAGAAGCGAGAGGTTGATCTGAATGAAAACTGCATCACACAAGCAAACCTATAAAACAAGAATCTGCCAGTCACAACATACCAGCGTAACCATCATTCCTCACATTGTCAGGATGTCAGAAACATGAAAACATTATTTTTATTTTATGGATTATGGATCAAACATTATAAACCCACTGATGGTTTTTGAATAGACAAGTACTAATGACATAAAAAGGTGTAAAAACCAAATAAACTGGGTTAGTAATGTGTTTCAGTTCAGCTCATTAATGTTAAAAGCAAAGCTTTAAAATCCAAAGTATGTAAATAGCAAAATGCTTAAAGAAGATTGTTTTCACATGGTTGTGTGATTAAAAAAGCTTGTTGGTTGCTCATGATTTTTATATTGTCAGCTTGTTGGTCCCTATCACGCTTTCCTGATTCCTTTGGAATTTAATGGAGGCTATTAGTTTAATTTGAGTGCAGCTTTTCCTGATAAACAAGTCCCAGCTCGCTCCTCCACTCCACCAACTTCCAAACTGCATTTTCAAATGTCCCTGCACCTCATTATGTCAGGAAAGCAGAAATATTGCTCTTGCATTTATAGTTCATACTGAAACTTTTTATTCATGTTACATGAGTTTGTCTGATACTGCAAGCGTTGGGAAAGTGGATGCAGTAAAAATGCATTAACATGTTTTGTTTTTGTTTTTTTAATAGCATATAATGATGATGATTAATCGATCCTTATCCAATCTACTGCAGTAAGTTTTTTTTTTCCTAATCAGTAGAAACCTGATTAAATTTCTACTGATTAATACCACCAAATATAATAATGGTATGACTGTGAAAAATAATAATAATTTTGGTCATACTGCCCCACAGTAGACCTTGAAGCTAATGCAGGTGATCAGTTTAAGGGCATAGATGTCAGGATTTCACCATATTTTGCTCCTCTTAAAAGTCATTCCATTAAAAACTTCTAAGTTCACTCAGAGCAAGTCCATCAATAAGGATGCTTCGTCCTTCCCTATCAATCTAAACTTAACACTCAAGTTTTCTCATCCTCAACTCACATTGTAAGTATTATATGAACATTGTAAAGACTCTTTATTTATACTACTTCTACCACTCAAAAGTTTGGACACCCCAGATGATTTAATGGCAAAGTTTGTCCAAATCTTTGACTGGTAGCGTGTGTTCGTGTCTCTTTTTCATTCACATATTTGTACAATTTGGAAGCAAAACTTGAAATTAAAAAAGAAATGGTTTAGTTGTACATCCTTACAAAAATTTACCATTTAAATGAATAATATTATATCTTGAAAGGAAAATTAACTAATTGAGATCACAAATGTCCCAAAGGTTGTAGAAAAAAAAGGTATCTCCCCTCAGAGCTTGGTTCAACAGAAATTGGAAACATCCAAGTATTGTGTAAGATAAGTCCACAGCTTATTATCCAATCCTAAGTTAGAAAAGGGTTATGTGTAAAGATTTGAACCAAATAGTAATAAAATGTTCTAAAATACAAACCATGTTTCTCAACCAACAACAGGCTGAACATAGTCCCCCTGAGAGGTGAGAGAAAGCTGTGGTGAGCCACAGAATTGAGCCAGTAGAGCAGATGAGGATACAACACAGCTTCTGTAGCCTCGGCTCCTACAAAGTCCGAAAGTAAGATGCCCTGCTGAACGGTGCAATCTAATTAATGACAAAACTCTGGTTATAACCAAAACTAGTCACCATGCAAAACACTGTTATCATGCACTGGTGGATTTCCTATAAGCTTTGAAGGACTGGGTGGGCTTCCATCCACATTTCGGAGGCACAGTTGAAGTTCATTTTAAGAGGGTGATGGAAAAATGATAAAAGAGGTATTTTGAAATGGTTTGCCTACAGGGATCAGCTGTTAGCTGTATCAGGTTATTTGTTGTGGTGATTGTCCCCTTACAATGGATTTGGTTGATAGTTTCTCTTTTTTTTTTTTTTTTTTTTTTTTTTTTTTTTTTTTTTTTTTTTTTTTGTTGGTTTTTCCCTGTAAAAAAAAAAAAAAAAAGTTGTATACATAACATCGACTATTACACTGAGAGGTTTCCAGGGTAAACATTAGGTTGAGCTGATAGCAGAGCGCCATCTCCTAGATAACACTGCAAACTACTTCTAACAGTCTGGTGTATATCGAAACCTTGGATATCTACCAGGTCATATAGTTTTTATTTAATCTACTTAGTAATATATTTTGCTATGTTATAAGCATTTCAAATAGTATTTATGATTATGAGTTTTTATTTAAATTTCATATTGCCCTTGCAATAAAGATAATACACAAAGATCTCATAACATCAGAATCAGGGAGAAAGGAGATTTAACTGACTGATCATGGCATGGTTCTTGGTCTTGAGTATTTCAGGAACTGGGATTTTAAAACCAACCATCTCTCAGCAGGATTAAGGCAGCAAAATACAAAAGGGGTTTAAACCTGGTACTAGCAAGGTGGATCTAATAAGGTGTAAAATGATGTGCTTTTCATGGATGAAAGTGCAAAAATCACTCTTTCTTTTTTAACAGTTTGTTTTATGTCTTCTATGTCAGGACATCAGTCTTTAATTTGGACATTTTATTTAAGTTGATGTCTCGTTAGGTTAAAGTCAAATACATGTAATGTTTTTGTTGCTGCCCTCAAGGTTTCCATGAAAAACAGCTTTAAAATTCAGCCGTGTTGCTCATACACACAACCACAACTCGGATATTAACAAGTCATTTGTGAGCCAGCTGGCTCGCTCATTGGAAAAAATCCTGTTAGCCTCTTTATTCTTCTTAGATGTGTGTGTCCCATCATGACGCATCTCAAGAGGCTCGTTTCTCCAGACACTAATCACAGCCCATGTGTAGTTTTAGGATCAGCTGGGAATTTTGGTATCAGATTACTTCATATTCTTCCATCTTGAAGCACCAAAAACCAACTTGTTTTTTTTTTCTGTACAAAATTAGGAGTTAGGTTGTGTTATCCTTCTCCACCAGTTATAACACTGTATCTCTAAACTGTCCACAAACACAACTGTGCTATTTGCTTGACACTGTTTGTTATTTCACTCTTTCATCAGTAACTTTTCTTTGTTTAAAACATGCTGCAGCTGTTTTAAAACTCAGCTGCTACCGTCAGAAGCTTTCTTTATTACTAAAAAAACATGACCACAGGTCAGATTTCAGCTCATCGACTCTTCTGTATCTTTTCATGCACATTGAAGGAAGGAGGGACTGAGAGAAAATGAAGGAAGTATCATGCATCTAAATTCAAAAGAGACCAGTCTGTTACCACATTAGTCTGTAAAAACTTAGTTAATCATAATTTAGAGTTACACTTTTGGAAGTAAATACCCTTCCCCCCACCTTCACCTCCATCTGGTGAAGGCTGAGTCAGTTTACCCCCCATAAAGAAGTGTTTTACAGCCCAGTCACATTCCAGTTTGTGGGTGGTGGTATGTGGAGGGTAAAAATGTTGCACTTTTCCAACATGTGCTGCAAAACTCCATTTAAATTCCTTTTTAGGATCAGATGATGCATCACTGCACTTCCTGTATTTAACCTATGACATCACAGATCATTTCCTTAGAGCCAGACTTTCTATTTTTCCACCTTATGAACTGTATTGAGTTGGCAATGTAAATTATTTTAAGTTATTGTTTTAAGGCTGCGAGGACAGTTAAGCTTTTAGCTGGAGCAGAAGCTTTAGAGCCAGATCATGCAAAGCGTCAGCTGGATGGGGGCAGTTTGACAGTGTTTACAGAGTCCTCCTCGGCTGTGATTGGTTTTTCCTTCTGTGTACATGTGTCAGGGTTTTTGTTTATGTACGAGTTTGGCTTTCATACCGACATGTCAATAAAAGTCTAAAATGCTGCAGAAGCCTAATGTATGGTTCACGTGGTAAAAGAAAAAAGTTGCACTCAGCATCTGTCAGCAGTGTTTCCTATAATTTGGGTTCACTCATAAAATGCAATGAGGTCAGCAAAGGTTTGTCATCAGGCCTGGGCTAACCTTGCCTTACCACAGTCTTTCAGTCTTTTGTTTTTGTGAGTTTAGTTTTGTTTATTAGAAAAATATCTGGCATCCATCTGCCTCCTGCCTCCCCCCTCGTCCACGCCACAGTCCAGACTAACCTTGGTGTACATTTTAAAGTTTAAGAGACAAAACATAGGGCATGATGCAGTTTGTTGAAGCCTCAGAACTGAGAAAAGGTAGCTTTAAGTTATCAGACAGAACATAAATATAATAAATACAAATATATACAATGGCTTCAAAAAAGACTTTTAATGTTACTGTCAATTAATAAACACATATTAACAGATATAATAGATATATCAATAAATGCTACAAATAAAATCATAAATAGGCTTTTATAGGCATTTGATGTCATCTGTAATAACAAGGATAATCAGATTTAGAGGAGCGGATGTCATTGTAATGTAAATATATAATAACAGCCACCTTGCTTGTACAGGGTTGGATCCCTTTTTCCTCCAGAACTGCTTTCATTCTTGCTGCCATTGTGTTAGAAACCTTCCTCAGAGGTCTTCTCCATATTGACATGACAGCATCACACGGCTGCTGCAGGTTTGTCGGCTGCATCCATGATGAGAATCTCCTGTTCCACCACATCCCAAAGCTGCTCTACTGGACTGAGATCTGGTGACTGTGGAGACCGTTGGAGTCCAGCGAACTCATTGTCATGTTCTAGAAAGCAGGTGGAGATGATCTGAGCTTTGTGACATGGAGCTTTATCCTGCTGGATCAGAAGATGCTACACTGTGGTCATAAAGGGATGGACATGGTCAGCAACAATACTCAGGCTGTGCTGGTTTGAACCAGGCCATGTTGGTACTAAGGGACCAAAGTGGGCCAAGAAAATATCCCCCACACCATTACACCACCAGTAGCCTAAAGCATTGAGCCAATGCAGGATGGATCCTCGTTGTCATGTTGTTCCTACCGTCTGAATGTGGAGCTGAAAAACAAAACAAAAAATAAAAGGCACATTTTACAACAAAAGTGTTTTTTTCCTTGTTTATGTTTTATGACGCTGTAGTATTTTTTTTTTTTTATTGTTTTCATTTAGTTAGGATGTTTTTGGTCTGAAACTTTTTTTTTTTTGGGGGGGGGACAAAGATGCCAAGCTTACCAACAATTATAGTTCAAATCACCATCTCAAACATTTGTTTACATAAATGCTACAAATGAGACTGTTTTTATGTTGCATTTGATTAAAACTGGGAACTCAGACCTTACAATATTATGCTATATAATAAAATAACAGAATACAGAAATCTATTCTATTCTATTCTATTCTACAGTCATTTAGCAGACGCTTTTATCCAAAGCGACTTACATTTGAGAGTAAG
>JBAGKP010000014.1:27453324-27482454 GCA_037177255.1 Melanotaenia maccullochi | reverse complement strand
AGCTAGCTTTAGCTAGCGGGGTTTGATGAACAAACTTTTTAGAGAAGTAAGTGATTAGATTAAATCCGATTAGACCCATCTGGGCCCTCAAGAGGTCAAATAAACAAAACTAAACAAAAGATATAACGTCAACTCAGAGTAACTTCAAACTAACTGTTAACACAAAGAAACCAAATTAACCTAACAAAGAACCAAAAATGACCTAACAAACATGAAACAAAGAGGAACTTAAATACTGGCTGATCAGACCAGTCTAATCACCAGCGGGTTAATAAATACTAACAAATAAACTAAACAAAGAAACAGAACCTAACTGTTAGTTTACTTATTACTCAAACAAAAGAACTAACAAAACAACAGATCAAACTACTCAAAGTCAAAACAACAAATCTAAATATTGAAAGAATATGAGCAAATGAGATCCCCTCTGGAAGGAGCTGTCGTGCTACAGGCCCACAGCACTTCCTGTTCCTTGGCTTTGACAGTTGCGCTCACTTCTGCCCCGAAGTGTTCACACTGCTCCCCAGCACCAGTAAAAGAGAAACAAATACTCAGTAAATGAGCATAAATTACACAAAAGTTGAAAATACAATAGTGTCTTAATGTGCGCGCTAACAAAATGAACTAAAGCATTTAACCAAGTTTAAACCAAATATGTAAAGAAAAAAGTGTTAAACGATAAACTAACATAAATGTGTTGGTGTGTGGGGTTACCGCCTTTAAATGTGTGGCTGTAGGTACAGCCATCACAATTTGCCTGCCTCGTAAGTCTGCATTTGGATTGACATGGTCCTTGCCACACAACTCAGTTTGTGCTTGCTGAACCAGCTCCACCATGGTCATGGCACCCTCGTGATTGAGGCGATACCTTTTTGAAAGCTCAGCTTCATTAAAGTTTTCCAAAATGTTGGTTCGGTTACATGCATTACCGGCAGCCATCACTGGATTTCATCTTTGGTTTACTGCCAGTGTTTTAGCAGTCTTCATGATTACGCCTAGCCATTTTCAGGTTTAGGAGCTAGTTTTAGCACTAACATGCTTTGTGAAATTTAGGAGTCCTACATTTAGCACTGACATGCCCACTTTTTCTACAAGTTAGTCCTAAACCAGCAGGTTAGGAGCTACTGTTGTTTCTAAGATTCTTTATGAATACGGCCCCTGGACTCTTAACATTCATGGCTGATTATGTTTTGATTAAATTAGATGAACTGTTCCATTAGTCACATGCAGATCCAACCAGTTACATTCATTTTTACACTAAACATTCAGAGGATAGAGGGCTATAGAAAAGTAAGGAATCATGAGGAAGGGAAAAAAGAAAAGTAAAAAAGACTGTTACAACAGTGATTTCAAACCTGTGATCATTTGCTATAAAATGTTGAGCATCAGCAATAGTTAGCGCCTCCCTAACCCTTCATTCCTCCTTATAAGGGTTATTAGCTAAGCAAACAGCAACAAGATGTAAAAAAACAACACACTTGTTTGAGTTTCTCTAAGTACTTTCTTTATTTAAACAAATGCTCCTTTCTCTGCTTTGTCCCTGACTGAGACTGAGATGGAGAAGCTACAATAGTGACCATTCACTCATTGCTTTGTCCTGTTTTTTTCAAGATGTATTAAGAGTTTAGCAGGAAAGGCGAGGAAGCATTTAGTTTTTCTCTGTGGCAGAGAACGTCGACCCTGAGTTCACTGCAGCACACACTGCTCATACGTGGGCACTGAGGGGGGTGTAGGTTGCAAAGTTTCCTGCATTCAAGCATGATGGAAATATGCGTTGTGCTTTGTAAAAACAACATAGGCCTGCAGTCCAGATGAGGCTATAGACCATGAGTGAGGCTTGAGAGATGATTTTTTTATCTTAATCAAAGTAATTGTTAATATGCTGTTTTTTAAAAAAATAGACAATGAATCATAATATGATTTAATCAGCAATTATTGGAGTCTTATGAGTAACTGCGAATGCGTAAATGCGCATGTCTGCATTTCCACAGGGAAAAATGTACAATAAAAATAGTGTTACAGCTTTGGTTGGACATTTTGTACCATGAACATGTATTTTCTTCTGTTAAGGAAATAAGATTTTCTTGTTTAGCTGTCTGTTATTGTCTCTGTTTTGCTGGCCTTCAATGTCTTCTGGGTTTCCAAGGAGGGGAGGAGGGGGTTGGTTTGGATGACTTTAACAGATGAGCCAAGACCGTGAAACTGCATGTTAGGAAAGAGGGGAAAGTCATCACTGGCTTGGCAGTCAAGAGTGTGGAGGGAGGGTTGTTGAAGTAGGAGATAGCACAGGGAGGATTTTTCCACTGTAGGAAGTCGGCTCCCAGCTTACATCGCCTCAGAGAATTCTCTCAAAGTCTTTCTGCCTGACCAATCAGTTGTCTTTTCTTTCTTTTCATTTTGTGTATATCAACCATTATTTGGTAAATTTGGCAAAACAATACATGACATTTTGTATATCAGAATTAGAATCTCTCCAATCTTCTATGACCGTAGCAAAGCTGCTTCATGCTTTTCTGCCATCTTACTGAAACACCCCCCATTGGTTTTATTCTAGCATCTGCTGGACAGAACTCCTGTTTAGTGCTGACCCCAAACACAACAGCTGGGCTTTTATCCAGTACAAAAGGCAGATAGCATTCTAGCTGAATGTAAACTTGTATTTATAGGATTTTTCCCAGTCACATACAGTATGCTGTTGTGAAATGGTTCAACTCAAGTCTACATTTTGGACAACTTAACTCCTTCCACTCAGGAATGTACCATTACTTCTGCCAAAAAGTTTCTCCTTGAACCTTTAAAACATTCGAAGCGTAATCAGATGTTTGTGGTCACAGCTATCAAATGCTGATACAGTCTGCATGGATACACACTCCAGCAATGAAATGCAATAACTCTTCCATCAAATGTAAACTGGAAACTTTAAGGCTGAGCGTGTTCTTCTTTTCATCGATCCATCCATCTATTTTCTGTGTGCTTTCTCCTATATGATGTTGTAGAAGGGCTGAAGCCGACTCTAGATGGAAGGAAAGCATAAGAGCACCCTGGACATAATACTACTACTTCAAATGGACCAGTTAATAACACTTCTTGAAGTTGGCAAAATAACTATACAGTGACAAGAACAGAAAGAAAAAAACATATAAAGAAATAATATTGCAAAATACAATTGTCATGCTACCCTGTTGGCAGCATGGAAATTGACTGAGGGAGCGGTTTTCAAACCGCCAACATTCACAAACCATATGCAAGTAGTTTGGTTCCTAAACCTAACCAGGTGGTTTTGATTCTATATCTCTTAAAGGCTTTGTGGTGCTAGAAAAACAATAACATTTATCCCTGAACAGCATTCAGTCATATGAAAAAGGGTCACATACAACCACAGATGAACTGTTTTAAAACACATATTAATCAAATAGTTATTTCACCAAAATTCAGACAAAATCTAGAAAAGGTGTCTGTATATCTAAGTAAGTGACACCTTTATTACTCCCATAGTTAATTATAAGTTAATTATCTACAAGTATGAGGACCATTAAAGCAGAGGTTCCATTGGTTTGCTGGTTTGGAGCATTTGAAGAGGAACATCATCAGCAATGATCTTCGATAAACAACTGCTGCTGTCCATCAATCTAAGCATTACAAGATTATTTCCGAATACTTGGAGTTCATCATTGTACAGAGAGAAAGATTCTTCACAAGTGGAAAACATTTAAGACAGGTGTGACTTTTATCAGGAGCAGATGACACAATAACATCTCAGAGAAACTGCAACAAACCTAAGAAACTCAGATTTCAGACTCTACAGTACAATAATAAAAATACTGAACAAGTGTGTCATTTGGTGGTGAGGAGAGAGTCTCTTCTCTAAAAGAACATGGCAGCATAGTTTAGTTTAGCAAAGTTACATCTGAACAAAACCAGATGACATCTGGAACAATGTCCAAAAATTAGATGAGATGAAGATGGAAATGTTTGGTCATAATGCACAGCAGGATGTTTGGTGAAACCCAAACTAAGCAAATCAGCACAAAAGCTTCATACCAACAGTCAAGCAGGATGGTGGACAAGAGATCATTTGGGCTTGTTTTGCTGCTACAAGACATGGGGCATGTATTATGAGGCAGGTTCAATATATCCAGGGTATATAAGGTGATGGGGTTTATCTGATGCACATTGTGTGTGATACACTGCACACACATAAACGTCAGGAGGAGATGACATGGAGTCTTTCACAGTTCAGTGATCATTGTGAGAAAAACGAATAAATAAATAGAATGAACTGAACCTTCTTTGTAGAACACGCTCCAGAATTAGTTTGAAATCTTTACAAGTCCACCAGAACAAACTTTATTTACTCTCTTTTAGACTAAATATATGTTCCCTTTTGCTATCACATCTCTTGCAAAGTAAAAGATTTTAAAATTCAAGACGCAGTCACTTTTAATTGTAGCCAGATTTGAAAAGAGACTCTGTCCACCTGCTAATGTTCCATCTTTTCATTTCCATCTTTACTTTTTCAGAGAGGAAAGGAGGAAGATGTGTTGTGTAAGCATGTGTTGATCTGATCTGGAAAAGCTCACCTGCAAGCATACGATATGATTAGGAAAGTCTATGACTGTGTTGATTCATGAAGCTTCTGATCTGAAGAAGTCTGCATCTCTGGCTCCATGTGCTCTCCATCTGCTTTAGCATTCTCGCTGTCCCGTTTAAAGTAACAGGAGTAAAAATAACTGTGTCATCAATTCAAATGTTATCTTTGAAAATCTATGGCAGATGCTGCACTAGTTCTTGGTTATGGGCTGTTGTTTCATTCAAGGGATGGTGAGCTTGCTGATGGTGTGTGAGCTCTGGTTGCAGAGTCTGTCTATTGAAACATTATGGCTGACGCAGCCTTGGAGACTTAGACGTTACTTATTATTTCCATTCTCTGGTTCAGTCCAGAGCTAAGCTATCAAAGAGCAACCCCCTCCTCATGTCTGTCAGTACCACCCAATGTCTAAAAAGCAA
Source organism: Melanotaenia maccullochi (assembly GCA_037177255.1). Classification (NCBI taxonomy): domain Eukaryota; kingdom Metazoa; phylum Chordata; class Actinopteri; order Atheriniformes; family Melanotaeniidae; genus Melanotaenia; species Melanotaenia maccullochi. Next base: position 27,477,447 of record JBAGKP010000014.1, on the reverse strand, counting down.
TACAGAATGGACAGCAGTTTTATGATTTGTCTTTGTGTATTAAAATCATATACATTGCCTAAAGTCTAACAATTAAAACACCTTTCAGAGCTGCAAAAACATGCTGTTTCAGGTCCTGGTATGGCTTTGTCTCAACTGCACGTAACTCAATACGCCGTAGCATGTGCTTTACTAAAATAGAGGAGGAGAAAGTGTCAAGTTTACTGTGTTGCACTTTAGTTAAAGTTACAGCACAAACAGTTTACCTCATGAATTTGTAAATACAAAAGAGGAGTTTAACTTTTTGGAAAGAATAGAAAATCATAGTGGATCCTATTACTCCTTACTTCTACAGCCAACATCTGCAGTGGAGTAAATATCTTTTTCAGTAGATACTGAATAGGGATGACTGATACCGAACCTTTTTCCTGTTGATATGATACGTATGATGGTATTTTATCATCAGTACCGATAATGATACTGTTTGCCCCTTAAAGGAAAATCATGATAGTACAGTGTGCATCAAGATTCTAATTGAAGGGCAGAATAAATATGAATAAAACCCAAGAAGATCAATACTTGAAAGAAATGCTTTTAAAACAATGATAAATTCCACTGAAACGCAGATTAAACAAAAATAATATAGAAATTATAGATTAAGAAATTATAAAATAATTCAACAACAGATTAATATTCACATTTATTAAATAGAAAATAAAGTATATAGTAATATAATCAATAGAATTTAAAAGTGCAATAACCTGCATTAAACCAGTAAAATTTCAAAACAAAACCTCATCATTACTAACAGTATCATCATCATCACACCATGACTTCTGATAGGCTGCCATAATTATGGGACACAGAGGGAACACACTGCTGCTGGGCTTCACATGCAGTTTTATTGGCTAAAATTCTCAAAAGTGAAAACAAATGGCATGGTTTGTAACAGCAGAGTGGTAACTCAATACTCAAAAAAAGTATCAAATTTGATATTTTGACAGGCTCATATCGACAATAGATGGACTCACCTCGACGCACGGCTTGGGCTTTGGAACCACTGTCCTTGAGAGGGGCTGGACCCTCCTCCATTCTGGAATTGCTCTCAGTGAGAGGCGCCGAGGAGGTGTGGGCATGCTCATTGCCCCCTGACTTGGCACCTATACTTTGGGGTTTACCCCGGTGGACGAAAGGATAGCCTCTCTCCGCCTTCGGGTGGGGGGACGGGTCCTGACTGTTGTTTGTGCTTATGCACCAAATAGCAGTTCAGAGTACCCACCCTTTTTGGAGTCCTTGGAGGAGGTGTTGGAGAGCGCTCTTTCCAGGGACTCCCTCGTTCTGCTGGGGCACTTAATTGCTCACGTGGGCAATGACAGCAGGACCTGGTGGGGCGTGATTGGGAGGAACGCCCCCCCCTAATCTAAATCCGAGTGGTGTTTTGATGTTGGACTTCTGTGCTCGTCATGGACAGTCCATAATGAACACCTTGTTCAGACTTAAGAGTGTCCACATGTCCACTTGGCACCAGGACACTCTAGGCCGCAGTTCGATGATCGACTTTGTAGCCGTGTCATCGTTGCGACCGCATGTTCTGGACACTCGGGTGAGGAGAGGGGCGGAGCTGTCAACTGATCACCACCTGGCGGTGAGTTGGCTCAGATGGTGGGGGAGGATGCCGGTCAGGCCTGGCTGGCTTAAGCGTGTTGTGAGAGTTTTTCACTCCCATCTACGGCAGAGCTTCAACCATGTCCCAGGTGAGGCAGGGGACATTGAGTCCGAATGGGCTGTGTTCCATGCCTCTATTGTCGAGGCGGCCAGCCACAGCTGTGGCCATAAGGTCGTCGGTGCCTGTGGCGGTAACCCCCGAACCCGTTGGTGGACACCGGCAGTAAGGGATGCCGTCAAGCTGAAAAAGGAGTCCTATCGGGCCTTATTGGCCTGTGGGACTCCAGAGGCAGCTGATGGGTATCGGCGGGCTAAGCAGAGCGCAGCTTCGGCAGTCGCTAAGGCAAAAACTTGAGCATGGGAGGAATTTGGAGAGGCCATAGAGAATGACTTCTGGACGGCCTCGAGGAGATTCTGATCCACCATCCGGCGGCTCAGGAGGGGAAAGCATTGCTCCGCCAACACTGTGTACAGTGGGGATGGGGGGCTGCTGACCTAGACTCGGGACGTTGTGAGGCAGTGGAGGGAATACTTCAAAGACCTTCTCAATCTCACCAACACGTCTTCCGTCAAGGAAGCAGAATCTGGTGTAGCCTGTGCTGGCTCTCCTATCTCTGAGGTTGCTCAGGTGGTTAAAATGCTACTCAGTGGCAAGGCCCCGGTGGTGGATGAGTGCCGCCTAGAGTTCCTTAAGGCTCTGGATGCTCTAGGGCTGTCTTGGCTGATACGCCTCTGCAGCATCGCGTGGACATCGGGGACAGTTCCCCTGGACTAGCAGATTGGGGTGGTGGTCCCCCTCTTCAAAAAGGAGGACCGGAGGGTGTGCTCCAACTGCAGGGGGATTACAATCCTCAGTCTCCCCGGTAAGGTCTATTCAGGGGTGCTTAAGAGGAGGGTCCGTCGGATAGTCGAACCCCGGATTGAGGAGGAGCAGTGTGGTTTTCATCCCGGTTGTGGAACAGTGGACCAGCTCTACACCCTCTTCAGGGTCTTTGAGGGGGCATGGGAGTTTGCCCAACCAATCTACATGTGCTTTGTGGACTTGGAGAAAGCATTCGATCGTTTCCCCCGGGGACTCCTGTGGGGGGTACTCCGGGAGTATGGAGTGCCGGACCCACTTGTATGAGCTGTCCGGTCCCTATACAACTGGTGTCAGAGCTTTGTCATTGTCATTGCTGGCAGTAAATCAGAATCGTTTCCAGTGCGGGTTGGACTCCGCTAAGGCTGTCCTTTGTCACCGATTCTGTTCATAACTTTTATGAACAGAATTTCTAGGCGCAGCCGAGGTGTTGAGGGGATCCCGTGGCCTCAGGATTGGGTCTCTGCTGTTTGCGGATGATGTGGTTCTGTTGGCTTCATCGGGCCGTGATCTTCAGCTTTCACTGGAGTGATTCGCAGCCGAGTGTGAAGCGGCTGGGATAAGAATCAGCACCTTCAAGTCCGAGACCATGGTCCTCAACCAGAAAAGGGTGGAGTGCTCTCTCCGGGTCTGCAATAGGGTTCTGCCCCAAGTGGAGGAGTTCACGTATCTTGGGATCTTGTTCATGAGTGAGGGAAGGATGGAGCGGGAGATCGACAGGCGGATCGGTGCAGTGTCTGCAGTGATGCGGATTCTGCATCGGTCTGTCGTGGTGAAGAAGGAGCCGAGCCAAAAGGTAAGGCTTTCAATTTACCGGTCGATCTATGTTCCTACCCTCACCTATGGTCATGAGCTGTGGGTAGTGACTGAAAGAACAAGATCACAAGTACAATCGGCCGAAATGAGTTTTCTCCGCAAGGTGGCTGGGCTCTCCCTTAGAGATAGGGTGAGAAGCTTGGTGATCCGGGAGGGGCTCAGAGTAGAGCCACTGCTCCTCCACATCGAGAAGAGCCAGATGAGGTGGCTCGGGCATGTCCCACTGGAAAGAGGCCCCGGAGAAGACCTAGGACACGCTGGACGGACTACATTTCTCAGCTGGCCTGGGAACGTATTGAATACTCTTGATATGCCCGTCCCTGACTAAATCAGGGCACCGTCCTGTGTATGCAACAAGTTGTAAAGATTTTGCTAGCCCTTTTTATGCAGTTACACTATCAATAACTCATACTGTAGGACTAGCATCTCCAACAATCCACAGACCAAAACAGGAGCTTTACTGCAGTAGCCCAAAAATTGTACATTAACAAGGTTTCTCTGACCCATTTCCCTATTAAGATGCAGATTTTGTGTTGCTACTATCTTGATACGTAGTGATATGTGAAAATATTGAAGCTCGTATGTGGCTTTCCAATAACTCAATACTATTGGCCAAACTCACCTTGTAAGGGGTCCTTTGGCTCAAAGCTAAAAAGGAACATGGACATCGCCTTCTGTCCGTCCTTTGGGTTCATTTTGTACATATTTCAGCACATTTTCAGACAGCTAGCAGATGCGCAGCAAACATAGTCATACCACTGTAAATGTGGTATGACTATGTTTGTGTTGTGCAGAATAACTTTCATGCATCCGGTGAATGTTTGCTGTTGTTTGCGCCAGCTATGTTTGCTACTGCATACTGTTTTTAGAACTCAGAGGTGAACTTCTGCTCTCTAGTGGATGCATTACCAAACAACCATGCCAGCATATGGACGCATATGTTGGCATGGTTGTTAGGTAGTGACTTGGGTAGTGACATTCATCATAACCAAATACAATATGAATCATAATGTCAAATAAAACATTTTTTTATTAAACTTAATGGCGGAAGTGAAAATTTTTCATTTAAGTTTTTTTTTATTTGTAAACAATATAAAGTAACAAAATACAAAATAGTAAAATAACTGTTATTACCTTTAATCACATAATTAAGAGAAATAAAGTCAGCTAAACTTACTATTGATTGGCTCCAATTCACATTTTTTGTCTTTTTGCCCCCAAAGTACCCTCTGTAAGAAAAATATGAATCTCATCTGGCTGGTATTGATTGATACCAATACTAGCCTTAGTATTGATAATGTCAATATATGGATCAATCCGTCCTATTACAAGCCCTCCTTCCTCCCCACATTTCTCACCCTTCTTAACAAAGAGGTAGGGTGGAATTAAAGCTTTATTGATCAGTGAAGATTTATTGCATCTTCAACAGAATTTAGGATTTGAATTCTAGGAGCAGTGTATTGTTCTAACATTTGGTTATCTTGGTTTTAATCTTATAAAATAGTTATTTTTTTTGTTGTATTTATTGGTTGACTTCTTTAACACTATTGTCCTACCTCTTACATATATTTATCCTGATTATGGACATACTGTTGACTCTTGCCTGTTTTGATATTAGTTGTATTATGATTGCTGTACAGCTACACCAATGTCCATGACAATTTCCCTTCCGTAACAATAAAGTTATTCTGAATTCTGAGTACATTTGCAATTTTGAACGATTTGTGTGTTGGTAATCTTTTTTTATTAATATTATTCAGTGTTTTCATAAAAGCTTTTTTTTTTTTTTGCATTTTTTGTTACAAAAAAATTTGTAATGTTAAGCAATGAACACAGAAATACTGCAAATAAATCAAAGTAATAAACTAAGGCCCATCTATGAACATTATGACACTTTAGATAGAGTGACAGATATTTTCACCTTGCAAATTCTGCGCTCAGTGTTTTTTTTAGTCTCCAATATTATTTAAGTGCAATGAAATGCGGCTTTTTTTCAGTTTTTGCATATTTCTTTATTTTTTCCTGATGTGTTTGCATTTAAAAGCCATCTAATCGTACTGTGAACCTGACCTGTACCATAACACTGTCTTCGGAGTGTCTGCCCTCTTTTTTCTTTTACATAATGGTATAATCCAAGCAGAGATGTTCACAAGTCCTGTTTTGCAAGTCCAGGTCAAGTTGCAAGTTACTTTTGGTTTTGATGAGTGATCTGCCATGTAATACTCAACAAAATAACACATACCTCCAGTGTTGGGAAAGTTCAATTTGTACATGAACTAGTTTTAAAAAACATTTTAAAATTAACTGGTCCAGTTCATAGTTCATAATTCAAAATTTTTAACTAAATTCACAGTTCTATAAAGGAACGAGTTCATAGTTCTTTTATTAGTCCGTAGACAAAATTCCAATTTACTAAGATATGCAGTGTTGCATATATCAAGTTTTTCGGAGTGAAAGTTGGAGTGAAAGCAGCCGCTGGCTACGAGGATGGACTGAATGGGTGGGAACAATTAGAAAATGCCAGTATTCCGAGGGTAAAAGCTCGCAGCAACATATTGGGAAAAAAGAACTATGAACTAGTTCATTTTTAGAACTGTGAACTTAGTTTAAAAATTGAATTATGAACTATGAACTGCACTAGCTCATTTTAAATCTGAACCAAAAAAAAATGATGCCCAATTGATAAATGAAAGGAGACAGAGAAAAAAGAGACCACATATGTTAACAATGGCCTTTTGTGGAGCAGTGGCTCCTACTTCAGTTCAGAGGCACGAACAGACAATGCATCAGAGTTTGTCGTCCTGCATAGGTCCAATTTTATCAACTCGCACCCACCCAAACGCATTAGGATGATTGCCAAACCCATCCTGTGGATATCTTCCAGAGAAATCTGGACCCAACCCGACGATGTAGGATATCTACCAACCCAACCCACACGTTAACACATTGTAACTATAAATACACCCTTGTCTCTTCCTCCATTGCACTACTTTGCTTAATTTGTTATTTAAAGTGATGATGTTGTTTTGTCATTGTTTTTATTTACAATAAAAATTGGAAAAGACAACAACACAGTAAATATTGTGAAGCAGCAGAATTGAGATGCAACTTCTGTGATGTCAAAGTCGGATGAAATGTGACATGACCGTTCAGACTGAGGTCGCTTAAACACAGATCGGATTCTTATCCAATCAAGACCACATATAAAAGTGTCCTAGGTCAGATTTTAAAAAATGGGATTTGCATCGTTCAGACTGGCATTAAAAAACCCACATGAGTCACGTATAGGTAAAAAAATCAGAAGTGAGCTGCAGTGTGAATGGAGTCTGAGTCAGAGCAGAGGGACGGAGCAGAGGAAGCTGAGAAAATGCATGTTTAGCTGTGAATGTTTTTGCTAGAAGCTTTAGGTATAAATACTTCACAGCTCTTCTAGTTAAAGCAGAGAGCTGCTTCACTACTGCTGGGTAAAATAAAGGGAGTTAACCCTGAAGCTAGTTGCAGCTTTACCCAGGAGTAATCACCTCACCTAACCTCCCCGAGCTCAGTTTGGAGGCGGAAGCAGGAAATTTTAGCAGCTGTTTCTGTTGAATTCTCATTAATGGTGGAGGCAACAGACCAGAGCTGCATGGTTACTAAACCTTCACAGAAATGTAGCTCAGAAGCAACAAGGCCAGACTGAAAGACAAGGAAAATAACTGGTTTTGTTCCTCCCGAACACTCCTGTGAGTGCAATGTTTAGTTCACCAGGCATAGCAGCTGCCTTATAAACGAAGCCAACCCCAGTTGAATCCCAACATCTCCGTGACCCGCTTTCTCATCTACCTGCTAAACAATAAAAGACACTAAAGTCTACACAATGTTAAAATAAAACAAACAAAATTACTGATGACATCAAGATGATGTCACAACTAATTGATTTTGATTGGCCCGACTAGTCACCAACAAAATTCAGCTGATCCCTAGTCTGTACACTTCATTGTGATTCAGTTTCATCTGGAAAGCCCCCTACCCTCTCTATTCCGCCTCCATGTCTTCTCTTTCTAATCAGATACTGTTTTGACTAAATTCCTTGCAGAAGAAAATTTAACTAGTCTGAATCCAGATATTACAGAGAGTGTTTCTCACTGTCCGGACATGGCTTTATGTACCCTGACATTGTCTTTACTGAGACTGGAAAGAGGTGGTTCATTACTTCTGTAATTAATTCAAGTCATTAATCTTTTCAATTACAAGGATGTCTGTAAAATCATTAAGCTGGAAGAAAATCAATAAATCTATGTGACCCCATGCAGTGGGATCACAGTGGGACCAAAATGCTTTGAAATATAACACAGGGGGTAATTGTTTGCAGATTCTTCATCCTGATTGGATCACCCAAGAAAAAACTGAAGATGGAGACTGTTAGACCAGACCTGGTCAGTGTACTTTCACTATAGATGAGATTTTATGTAATCTATCTTTTAGATTAATAAATATTCAGATACACTTTGTGTTGGCTACTTAACTCTGATAGTTTATATAGTCCATGCTTTGTTGAAATGAAGAAAATGGATCTGACCCTTGCTCGGTCTTCATCACAAAAAAAAAAAATCTGTGGTCAGAAACTCTGAAGCCTAACTAACCTGTAATGTTGGGTTTCCTGTTCCAGTGCTGCCAAAAAAGCTCAAAAGTATTCATGACTTAATAAGACAGGAACCAGAGATGGAGGCTTATCTTCAAGATCCTCTGAAACCTGAATCGAAATGATCCCTCTCTTCTTTTTATATTACTGCTCGTGATGATGGAAAGATGCTGGTAAGTGACATTTGTTAATGACCCCGCACCTTGTATGTAACACGAAACCGGGAGATTTGGACTGAGCAGCTGCCTGTTAGACAGATTAGAGGTTCCCCCCAAATTCAACTCGTATATATTTTGAGTTTATACATTAATGTCTCCAGAGGTTTTAGTTGCAAATAAAGTTTTGTCAAATTGTGTTACACTTTTTTTCTTTTTTCTTGAAAGGGCGGTGCATTTCATCCCATGGGCAATGCCCCAGTACGCCCCCTGTGGCATAGGGCCCGAGAAGAAATGATAATTCCTTCTGCCACTGACATGGTTTTAACTATAGTTAACAAAAAAAGCAGCCAATAGACTAAAGACTAATTCTTGGCACAATTTGTACGTTTCTTTCTTAGCATCGAGGTGCATGCGGTAGTGGGATCGAGGGGGCGGGGGTTAGCATTATTATCATGTCATGAATAGGGGTGCTGCAGAAAAAGTTTGGGAACCACTGAGCTAATATAAGATGAGTTCATTCCAAAGACAAAACAAACAAACAAACAAAAAACTGCTCATTTACAGGAAGTTTCAGACATAATGCTAAACCCTTCACAGCAGCAGATTTAGTTATTTTATTTATTGTGCCTGTAGTATAATTTCATCCATAATACATTAATGCTGGGTTAGCAGCCCAGAAAAGTATCACCCTGCAGTGTTGTGTTTTTTTTTTTTTTTTTTTAGTAAGAGTTAATGTAGCAGGTACAATGAAGGAAACAGGAAAGAAAGAGAAAAAGACTAAATATCTCTAAAGTTATACTTTTATAGGTAATATTGAGTTATTATGCTAACAGTGGTTTCTATGTGTTCTCTGAGAAATTTAGCATCTATACATCTTCTGTTAATTATTGTATTGTAACAGCAGAAAAGGCTTAATGATAAAAAAAAACAAAAAAAACAAGCTGCAGTTCATCCTTAGTAACCGGTTAGAGGAAATTGTCATTGTTGCATGAATAGATCCATCGTCTACATCAATGAAATGATGTCAACAATGAAGTCATTGTTGATGACAACGATGACGAAGCTGAAGATGTTCCCATTAAGCATCAGCAAACAGAGAGTCAAGGAACAGAAAAGGGAAAAAAATGAAGAAGATGGGAAAACAAACATTTTAGACTTTTAGAAAAGTTTGCTGCTGTACAGCTTCTACTCAGCACTTTACCGCCCAAATCTCATCACGTTGTCAGGATGCATGGCAGAAGAAGGGATTAACGGTTTAATGAAGATAACAAGAGGAGCTGTGCAGGCAGGAAAACTAAATAAGTAAGAAAGCCAAAACTATAAAGAAAGACTGAGACTGGGGAAACAACAACGAGGATCTGGCAAAGAAGACCAGAAACTAAGGGGTATATGTACGTCCAGAGGGAACTAATGACAAGACAAGGATCAGGTCATGTAATTAGCCAACATGTAATTATGTAATTAGCCAACCAGGTGAACACAAAGTAAACTAAACTGAAGCAACAAAGGAACAGGCTTAACAAAATAAGACAGGAAGACAAATGAGAATATAAATCAATTTACAAAACGTTGGGACACGAAGCAATGTAAAACAACTAAAACCAAAAACAGATGCTTACACCTGAACTCTGAGCCAGAGCCCTGGACTGGGACAGGGACTGGGACCCAACACAAACCCTGCAGGACTGCATGGTTTTAAGGTTGCTTGGGTCGGGAAGCGGGCAGCTAAGAATAAACAGCAGGTCTTGAATTTAGGCTGTAAAATATGAAACTAAAGAAAAGAAAGGAAAATCATGGATATTCTCCTTGGCTCTTGTTAAAATTTTATGTTATATTTGCACATTGCCTCAGTTTTTATGAAATTTTTGTGGAATATATTTTTATTTATTCTTCTGTTATATATTGGCCAATTAATAAAACGGTGCATATAAACTTATTTTAGTTGGCCTGTATATGGGTCAGCAGGAGCAGGCAGGAGTGACTGAAACAGGCAGCAGTAACAGGTGATAATGACCAGAATTTTAGTGGGAGGTGATTGAAGGTTTATTGTAGGGCTCTACTCTGAGCTTTCAAACCCCAATCACCATCGATGTGACATTGCTTTGGACGTACTGCTTACCCCCAACATTAGCACTGAGAATGAAGCCCCATTGTTAGTGCTTCCCACTGGGAATCCTGGAGCAAGCAACGACGAAACAGTGCATGTTAATGCAGTTGTCAATTAAAGATTAAGGGCTAAAGATGAAGATCTAGAAGAGTAAAAAAGGGGATAGATGAAGGAGATGGAAAGGAAGTCAATGCTCTGTTTTCATTCATTTAGAGGTGTTAAAGTTGGATTACATTAGATACTAAATGAAGAGCCGTTTAGGAACCAAAAGAGCCAAATCTTTGAAAAGAGACAAACTTCATATCACTGACAGATGGAAGCTGACAAGACACAGGTGAAACACATTCAGGAGGGACAGGCAAACAGACGGGGGTGACCATGACAACATGACCCAGACGTTATCGCTGCTATGTAAATATCCTGTTGACTTTCGCTGTTGGACTAAGACGGCTCATATAATGGACATGATTTCACTGGATTGTAATAATTATGATTGTGTCTGTAAAATTGCTTTGAAAGGACTGTTGTAGATGTTGTAGATGGATGATATGCAAACACAAATGTATTCCATTGAATTAAATCAGGCAAAAGTATTTCTTTTCTGATTACACCACTAAATGATGGATAATCAATAGAAAATGTTTTGTTTGCTGCAAACATTTTAAATAAAACACACTTAATTGTAGTTAATTAAATTTCAGTCTCTGTGTGAAACAGACACTGGTAGCTGAATGTGTCTGAATTCTTACTGTTGACCACCTACCATCACAACCACCCACAGTAAGGCGCTGCTTACTTTTTGCTTTTGTGTCTTTATCTGTTATCTGTTGTTCTGAAGTACAGTTCGACTAAAGATACCATTAATTAAACAAAAGGTAAATCATTTGCATCTTCTACAGCAACTTCTCAGCTCTGGTTTCTCTTCATAAGACAACAGTAATAAACTCTATTCTTGCATTTGATGAGCCAGTAAAAGGGGATGGGATTCTCTTGTCTTGTCTTGTTTACAGTTAAACAACACTTTTATGATCTGGCTTAGCAACAACATGTAAAAAGGAAGGAAAAAAGAAGCCTTAAAACAAGCTCAGTCATTCCTCTTTATCTCGTCCTGGCGTCTTTTTCTGAACCAGAGTTAAATTCTGAGATAGGCAGACCGAGGGAGTCACTGGAAAGTCTGAGATCTCGTGAACATGGGTGTAGTTCTCTCCCAGCCACTAAAGCCTGCGAGGGGATGGCTATGAGAGAGGGCTGACAAAAGGGGGAGGAAAATTAGGCTCGCCAGCATTCTTCTCATTTAAAGCTGTAACTACACCAAAGAAAAAAAAAAAAAAAAAAAAAGACCAGGGCACTCACACAGTCTGGGCTGGGTCTGCTTGCTCCTTCAAGGAGAAGCTCCCCTGTATTCATGGTGCTGCAGTGACAACCTGAACACCTTTTTTTCTCCTTTTCCATCCCTTTTCCCCTGTACTTTGCACACAAGGAAGGCTCATGTCTTTCTTATAGACATGATGAGCTCGGTGCATTTGAGGACTTTCCTTTTTCTGGTGGTCTCAGTTGCTCAGGTTTTGATTGTTTCATGTCAAGACGGGACGAGCGGTAAGTGAAGCCCTCAGCTGTTTGTCTGAACATCTAAACGCTGCTGGTAACAAAGTGTGAAGGTGGCTGACCTTTAAACATTAACTGGGACGTTGTCTTTGAACTTTGGCTGGGTTTAGTGGTGCAGTCTCTTGTGTCTTTAAAAAAACTTTTATTAAGGGAGAAGCTACTTAAATAAGCGCGATAATGTTAGTTTTTATGTTTGATTGTTGGATTTAAAGTGAATTACTGCTATCATTGACAGCTTTATTAGTTCAAACAGCATCTCTGGCACGGATGATGAAGTCAGAGCCTGGTTATCAGAGCCTGTTCAGCTTGGGGACAGTTTTGTAGAGATGATAATAGCTTTAATGTGGGTTATCTGTAGTTGGTGAACAAGCCCTGCATGTAAGGAAACAGTCTTCTGGACGTCTGTCAGTGATTGCAAGTGATGTCACCCTGAAGGCACAGAAAAAAGTGCAGAGAGGGAAACGAACACCTCTGTGGTTTTTGCTGTACTCCTGCACCACTTTGGAAAAATCATTAAGAAATCCTGCTGCCATTCGTTTCCCAGTTGGAAAACTGCACAGCGTACATCTGCTAAAAGAATCCGGCAGCTCGGCTCACGCGCCGCTGAGGGAACATGGGCTGCATGTTAATTCAGGGCAGATGTGAGGAGACGTGAGAGGCAGAGATGCTGTTAGATACTCTGAGTCACTGAGAGTGTGGGGCTGTCCAATGTCTTCGGCTGGAAAACACCCAGAGCTGGAACACCTGAGCGCTCTTGTTTTACTTGAGCTGCGTTTCCACCTCTTTTTTTTTTTTTTTCCTTTCCAGCAGGAGCGTGTTTGATCTCCGGTGTCGTCACGGGAACTGTGTTGTTTCAGGAGATGATGTCATGGACACTGAAAAGTTCATATGACGGACTCCTGATGGGGTGATGAATTAAAAGCTGCAGACTAAACAAAAAGTTTTCTCTCCCTCTGCATAATTAATGTTTTTCTTTCATTATATCTGGACTGGTTTTTCTCTTTGACATAAAGCAGGGTAGTGTTGGACAGAGCTCCACCTTGTGGCGAGTGAAACGTCTCATTTGATTGTTTTTAAAACATGTGAAAATATGACATTATACATGACAAGTGAATATTTGGTCTGAACAGATTTACCCTCCTAGACAAGCTTTCTTTTTATTTCTTTTAATAACTTCAGGAATAGCTCTCTAGGTTTCTTGAAGGACTTTCCAAAGCTCATGTTTGGATGATTCTGCCTTTTGTTCTGTTCTGGTTTTCGGTCCAGTTCTTCTTTTATGTGTCACACTTCAACCTTTTCTCATGTTTCTCTTCCTTCTGAACATATATTCTGTTCACCTACTGTGAATAGTGTTCTTTAGGCCTGATACTTCTTCTTTTGTCCTCCACTTGTCCAGTTTTCTCAAGCACATGCTGAGATATGGCATGGTTTTTGGCTAATAGCTCTTTAGAAATCATTATATTGCAAAAATACTGTTTTAGTTTGTTAAACTGTTGTATTTGGGATTTCTCTGTAGATACAGTTAAAAAAAATAAAAAAGTGTCTGTTTTGGGAACAGTGCCAAATAGTAATGCTTCATGGGTTAATTTTCAGTGGCTTAACAACAACAAAACACTTCTCTGAAAATGATCTGGTACAAAGACAAGACTGAGATGAGTGGAAAAATCTAAAAAAAAAAAAAAAGCGCAGGAAAGTCTGACTGCTTCAAAGCAAAATATAAAGAAATGAGGGGTGGATTAAGACTTCTGAACACACCAATGCTGATGCTGCAGTTAAACGAGGAGGGCAAAACAACAGTTGAACTCAATTTAACAGAGTTACGCAAACACAGAAGCAGTGTTTCTGTTGGAGGGAAAAAAGCTTTTTGTTAATGTAAGTTTGTCTCTTTAACTCCCGACAGCTCGGTTCCTATGAACTCTGTCCATATATGTTCATGTGAAGCAGCACTGCGATCATTCAGGGCTCTTTCCATGGAATAATGGTGGATGAGGTGATTGCATTTCAACCAAACAAAAGTAGAGGAAAGTTCTGGGTTTTGCAGGCTAAGGGAAAATGTGGTTCACCAGTACTTTGGAAATATGTACTTATGTATTTGTACAGGAGATTTAAAGACAATTACTATGAACATTCTTTGCCCCTTTCTAGCAAATAGTATACCAATGTCATTCTGAACAAAATAAAATGCATCTTTTAGCTCAAGAAACTCACTCATACTTAAACACTGTATTTGCCCTGTGGAATAATCTTGTTTCTCCACTTGGCGGGACATTTTTTTTTTTTTAAGTAAATAGCAACTTCAAATTGTGTGTGGCGGAGTGCTGGTCAAACTACTTAATTGTGAGCAGATACATTTTCAGATTCTCAGAAATAAAAAAACGTTTTGTTGAGGACTGAGGTCACGAGAAAGAGATGCTGAGGGTCTAGAGTTTCACAATTTTTCAAAGAAAGGTGACTTAAGGTCTGAAAACGTGTTCAAAGCAAATGTTTAAGGTTTCATTCAGTACTGTTATGAAGTTCTATTAGAGTCATATGCCTGCACATGTGTGGAAAGTTTGCTTGCAGAAGAACATAAACTTGCAAATGAGATTAAGGAGCCGACTTTAAGCTCATAACTGGAAGTGGTGACGCCAGCAAAGATTACCAGGATAAAAATCTGGCACAAGCAGTGGACAAAACCTGCAACCTCCAATCAAATACCAAATACGGAGAAATCTACTCATAATATTTAAAGAAGAAGTTAAAGATGTGATCACAGAAAAGAAGGAAAACAGCAGTAAAGTTTCCTTTTTTTTTTAACCCAGGCATTTGTGACCACAGTTTGAGCCAGAGACAGAAATCATGCCTTTAAAAGTGTGTATGTATGTGAACACTCCCCCCAGACGTTGACATAGCTGTAAAACAAATTCAAAGATGCCACTTTGCACCTTACATCAAAGAGTTTCAGCACCCACTCTTGGTGAAAGCAATGGCTTTGCAGAGTCACATTTGTCACATTACCAGGATTGTAACATTCATCACAGCCAAAATACGACTTGGACTGAAACATTTTACCCTTTCTGAGAGAAAATATACAAGGAGAAATAATAAAAAAAAGAAGCTGAAACTGGCTATTCCAAATGAACAAACCAACATGAGGTCACCCTATCTCCCAAATTGGTTCCAGTTGTTGTTGCCACATCACTGACATCGCAACAAATGGGCTGTTTTCTACCAAAGCTGAAATGTCCAAACATGTGAAATCAACCAGGTCCACAGACGGCTCTGATTAGAAACACATGCTGCATTTTTTAGCTATGACTTGATTACACGCCTCTTTTCTTCCAGAGAGAAGGGGTTCGGGCTCGCCAGATTACACATTGTCTCCAGAAACACGTTAGCAGAGGTATTTGTCTGTAACTGGATGGGAAGTGTTTGGCTGTGAATCTGGGATGTTGTGGGGGCACAAACAGTGGGACTGAGAGAGTGCAGCTTGTGCTTGTGAGGACCGCTCCATGGGAACTACTTATAAACCAAACTGTTGCAGTCAGCAAATGGAGGATTGGGGTGGAGGGATGACTTCCAGATGTTTAAAAAAAAAGACTCTGGCAGTTTTTTGGAAATATATATAAAAACAAAAAGAGATTGTTGGAAGAGGAGCAGGTTTAACTGAAGATGTAAAACACAGTGAGTCATGGCTGTAGCGCAGATAGACGTGAAACTTACCTTAGACAGTGGTAGGGGGAAGGCTTATCTTCTGTATCTTTACAGGTTCAAGTTAAAATAAGTGTTTGTTCAAAGGCTGTGCAATTATGCCTCCTCCTAACAGGTTTCCTGGTGCTTGATTGGCACTTAGTCACATGTGTCCTGTGATCCTCTCCGTCTGTCCATGTGAGACGATGACAGGACAGAGCTTAAACACAGAACAGATGGCTTTTTTCTGAGTCCTGTTACTGTCTTATTCATTCATTTATTTTCTGTACTGCTTCATCCAGTTAGGGTCACAGGGAAGCTGGGGCCTGTCCCACCAATTAATGGGCCAAAGCAGGGTACACCCTGAACAGGCCAACATAGGGAGACAAAAAACAACACTTACTCCTAGGGAGAATTTAGAGTTACCAATTAACCTAACATGCATGTCTTTGGATGGTGGGAGGAAGCTGGAGTACCTTGAGAAAACCCATGCATACACAGGGAGAACATGCAAACTCCACACGGTCCGCCACAGTTCGAACCTCCCCCCACACCACAGTACAACCCATACTGCACAGCCTATCACTGTCTTATTTTAGTTTTTAATTAAAAATGCACCAACAGTCCTCTTTTATCTGGTCTTACAAAAACAGCCTGCACATTAAATTTACATAAATGATTGCTCAAATAAATAGATAATTGACATTTGTGCATAGTTTATATTTTTCTCTTTTGCATCCAACGTTCCCATCTTACCCTAAGCATAATTTCTAAATATACGTGGGGACAACTTTACCATCCCTTTCCAATGCACCGGGAGCTGATCCATATAATCTGTTCTGTACTTGCAACGCTAAGGGATGGGATATGCTTGCTGTTAGTGGCTCGTCCGATCACGTATCATGGCTGCCATGCACTTGGCATGCTGGCTGCTCGAAAAGTTGTGAGGTAACGTGTGTGAGTTGCAATATTGACTTGAACGCACTCACATGAACACGACAGGTCTGACGTAAAGAAGTGGCGGATAGATTTTTTCTTCTTTTCTTTAACTTGTCCTGTCTAGCATGGTCTAGCTGCTGTGTAAGGCCAAACAAATTTGCTTTGCCAAAGGGAGCTTTATGGGTATAAGGCTCCTCTTTTTTTTATATTATTTATTTATTTTGAATGGAATTTACATAATCTTGCTGAACCTGACAAGAAAAGGAGAATAGTGAACAGAAGTTAAAAGAAAAGTAGAAAAAAAGGAGACAACAGATAGAAGGCAACGACCCTTCAATCCAACCTAACACCAGAACACCTGGTGCTACACCTGTACAGAAACACAACAGAGAGTGTCCTACGGCTTTTACAGGAAGTCAAAGCTGACAATCATCAGGAGTTCCTATAGAAAAAAACAAAAAAAAACAAAAAGACGTGTATTACAAAAACAACCAAAGTACCAGAAACACACACAAAAACCCTAAACAAAAGGGTATTTTAGCATGTAAACCCATTGGACAACTCAGTGACTGTGTCAGCATGCAGAGTATGAGGAATGAGGAGCGAGCAGAGATGGGAGTGATTGTTCAAATGTGACCACGCCTCTGCGTAGGCCAGAGGCAGACTGGGGTGGCTCAGAGACCTGGGCGATCAGCAGCAATCCCCGAGCACGAACCCAAGCCACCCCACCATGAAGACGACCCAGGACCCACCCAGAGGAAGGCAGAGGAAGGCTCCAGCCAGAGACTCATGCGACCACAAAGCACAGGCCACGGTGGGCCAAGACTGGCAGCCGCCAACCCAGCCGAGCACCGGGCATCCACGCTCAGGGCAAAGTGCCTTAAAGTGCCCCCAGGTCCCAACAGATGACCAGCTGGTGTGGACCAGCACCCACCCCAACGTTTCTGCCACATAGCCTCCACCCACCCACTTACACCCCCGGGGCGGCAACCAGACACCAGGCCATGCACCAACCCACCCCAAGGTGGCACACCCGGGAAAGTCCAGAGAATGCCAGATGCCCAGTGATAAACACTCATGCCTTAACAGTTGGCAACAAATTTTAAACATTTTGGGGGTTAGTCTTTCATTCGGTATGACACGGAAATACAATGTGACCGGTGACTGACCTTTTCACTATCTCAAAGTCCAAGTGCTGTGTACTCCCCTTGCGGTGACCTTGTGTATAGAGTTCTTTTGCAGTGCTGTGCTTCTGTCATCTGCAGAAAGTATACACAAATGTGATGGAACTTGACGTGTATGCTTGCGTTCACAGCAGGTATATTCCAGGCCTCAGTGACCCAAGTCAAGTTTGCATGGACACAAGTATGCATCATTTAAACATACCAATCGGACAATTTTGAGCCAATCACATTTGTTTGGATCAAGATGAGTGGGTTATACCAATTGGTGTTTCAATCAGCATGCATGAAAACACATTCTGAAATTCTGAAATGATCCTTACTGCTTATACTTGCTATGTGAGCCATGTGTCAATGTAAAATCTTCACTTTAAGTCCATTTCAGTTTTATTTAGCTTTATCTGTATGGTGCTAATTCACAACAAAGTCAAGTCAAGACACTTTACAGACATAATCAATTCAAACAAATTCATTGTGATGCAGTTAAAACATATCCATAGTCAAATTTATAACTGTGTTCATACAAGTCAATTCATAGAAAATAGCCTATGTAAATAAAATCAACAGATTCTCATCTTCGATTCAATCCCCATCCTGAGCATGCACCAACATTATGGCTTGTATTGCTGTTTGTTTATTTAAAAAGCAGGCAGAAATCGTTATGACTAGTGGAAGACCTAATGGGACCAAAACAGAAGTGACTGGTTTGTGATAGAAACACATTATTACCCTGTATGTTAAGAACGGCTGCTAAAGACTAGTGGACACTTTCACTGACCCGCCCCTTGGCTAGTTGAGCCTTCTGAAATCACAGAGTGGCCGTCAGCGAAAGCCGGATTCTCTCCCAGAGAGGGCCGTGGAAAGGCACCACTCATGAACATTTAAAGGTTCAGACACAGAAACAGCTCGTTCTCATTAGAGCTCACTAAAGCCACATTTGGAATGGCTGAAATTAATGGTCAGGGCTAAATTTGGGGTTAATACACTTTGAAAACAATGTTGTTGAACCTGTGGCACTCATATGAAATTGTTAAAAATATGTATAGTATGGGACTTTTAACCAAAGCCACAGAACTTGAATATAATGTCAGTAGTTCAGACTCATACTCCTCACATTTGTCTAGATTGTTCTATATTAGTGGAACCCCAAGGAAACAATAGAATAATAAATGCTAAAATATTATCTGGAGTCATTTTCTCCCAATTAGAAACCATCCTACATATGACCACACCCCTGGCTCTTGCTTGATCCCAGTTCAGTCATAGAGATCTCAGTCCCTTCTACTTCAGTTCTATCTTTCATTTTCCAGAGCTTTAAGGAAGTGCAATACTAAACCACAAAAGTACCTCTTTAATTGCTTTTAAAAATAAAGATTGTTTGGTTTTAAGCAAACATTATCTCTCTCAACAATTAAAGAGCAATATTGTCCATCCTGAAATTCTGGGAAAACAAACATGACAACCAAAATGCTTATGAGCTGTCAGCTGGTCTTTGGTGCCGTTCGCCTGTTTTCTTCATGTTGATACAGCTGCCTGTGGTTTTTCCAGCAGATCTGGGGGGGGTTTACCCTCTGCAGCATATCCTCGTTAGGTTGGCAGGTTTCACTGTAATACAGTACTCCCTGCGAACATGTATTCTGCTTATCCCCTGATGGCTGTTTCAAAGGCTGCTGTACTTACTTTCAATCATCCCCTTTCAAAGGATATTATATCACATCTTGGAGCCTCAGTTTTTCTGTGGTGAACAGCTCAGGGCCAGGTAGTGATCCAGCTAAATAATATTACATTATATATTGATTATATTGATATTGTCAAGCAAGAAGAAGTCTAAGTTAAGCTTTAGAGGGAAAATAAAAAACTAAAGGATGTTCTTTTAAATTGAAGAATATTTAAATATCTCACAGTTCTGGCAACATAGTCTCATAAATTTCTAAAAATCTGAAGATACTTGCAAGCCACATTCGTAAGTACTACACTTACTCTTGTGTAAACTGCCACAAAATAGTGACAGCTAGCCATAATTGCATGTTGTGGGCCAGCCTAAATTCTACGTTGTGGCTAGTTTGTGTATATTACAACTTCAGAGGGTGAATAAATAGAGCCACATGGGTGTTGGTGGGTGACAAGGGTTAGTAATGTGGCCTGAGATATGTTTAGGCTCTTCAAAAGCTGTTGGACAGCTGGCTGAATTACCAGGGACATGCTTCATGTATGAACGGCAGCATGCCGGGAGGTACTTTTCATTGCAGGTGGTCCTCCTGGAGCTGACATAGAGGGAACTATGTTGCTGCTGACTAAAGAAATGAAATGACATTTATTCCATATATTACTAGTAAAGACTAGTAATAGAGGGAATATCATAAATGCTATATGTGTCTACTTCTACCTGATTGTATATCATGAATGCCTTGAGTTTGCTGGTTATCATGTTTTTAAGTTCCCTAGCTCACCGTCAAGACCGGTGTCCTTCATTTTAGCACAAAACAATTAAATACCCTTTTGAAATACAGAGCGGTGGGTCACTATCATAAAGAAACCAAGATCCCACTTAATGAGTTAACTATTCCATTGACCTGAGATAACAAACATCATTATCTTCAGATAACAGGCTAAATATTGTTATAGACTAAGACAAAACTAGGGATGTTCCGATGCCATTTCTTTTTTGTCCGATACCTGAGGTTTAGGTATCTGCTGATACCAAGGGCAGATCCGATACCAGTGTTTTTTTTTTTTTTTATTAGGAGGTCTATAAATTCTATTTTATTCTTCAACTTCACGTGGCAGTGACATGATTGACATGAGACTGATAAATGTTTGCTATTGCTAGTGCGTCTAATAACAATACTTTGGGTTAGATGAACCATGAACCACTAGTGCCTCCTTCTCAGATGAATAATAACAAGCACAACAAGAAAGACAGAGCTACTACCAGAGAAGCCGATCAGCTGATCACTGACAGCTGATCACGGAGCAACAGGAGAGAGAGGAGGAGTAGAGGTGGAGCAGGAGAAGACATATTAGTACAGAACAGCAGGAAACTTTTTTTTTCTTTCTTTCTTTCTTTAAATGAAAGAGTGCAAGTGTTGAACCCTCACACCGGGAAAAGTGTGGGGGATGAGGGAGTGTTAATTCCGGTTAAAAAATGTATGCAATTAATTACATAAATTAGCTACTGCTGTTAACGCGTTTTTTTTTTTTGTTTTTTTTTTTCTTGACAGCCTTAATATTTATTCATATTATTCATGTTTTATTAACACATGAAAATATCATATAAACATGATATTCTGTGAAAATGAGCTTTGTGATCTCATGATTACAGCATCAGATAAATAACTGCAGGCATGACTACTCTCAACTTCTGTACTATTTCCGGTTTTGAAAGGAAAATTCACAAAATATAATTTTAATGGCATTCCAATGCAGTCTTTAATATCAGTCCCTGGCATATCTCTGTATGGATTTCCTTCTAATCTAATATAAAATATACAAACTAACTAATATTAAAACTCAGCAGATAAAACAAAAATGAATTAGCTTGTTGAAAAATATCAAAAGATGAGGTTTATCTGTAGAAAAAGAAGAACATGGACCAACAGAGCTCTTTAATCTCATTATACTGTATACTGGATCATGGCCTGCTCCGTCAGAAATGGCTTTTTTCTTCTTAAAGCTTCTAAGTGACAGAATTGAGACATGTCTATTAGGGAAGTGAGTTATTCAGTGGAAAGAAGGGTGCATTCTTTTAACACAATGTGGAGTCTGTGCTGCCTGTTACCCAGTGTCCACAATGTTCAGCCAAAGTTTCCGAACAGGGACGTCTCACACTGAGCCAGACCAGCGAGATGGGGAAATGTCTGCTTGCAGCTGGTGATTCATGACCATTTAACCTGGATGGTTTCACCAAAGGAGCAAAACTCCGCTGCAGAGAAGCAACCAAACACAGAAAGGACTCAACAAATTACACTTACAGAAGACATTGGAGGGTGTTGCTTCCTTTGAAGCTGTCCACCTTCACATAGAAAGCATCCATGCTGCTCATGTTTTCAGTTGTTTACAGATAATTGTGGAAAAATAGTCAATTTCAATCAGAAGAACAGCAAACCCAAATGCTAGCACAGTAATTTACAGGCTGCTAGCTTTAAAATTATGTCTAAATGAATAACATCAAGCACTAACATTTAGCATTTTTTTGTAAACATGCTTAAATTTCATCCACGTGGGTTTGCCTGCAAAAACAAGAGGCTCCAAATAACCTTGTAATTACTTTGGTGTGTCAACATTTTTCAGCCATCCTGCATCAGCTCCACACTAACAAAATACCTCAGATTTACACAACTTGAACTGTGTTGTGTATCGTGTCAGTCTTTATTTACCTGGGGTAACTTTGAGAAATATAAGTAGAAGCTCTGAGTGCCTCAGAGTTCAGCCCAGTGTTTTTTGGGATGGAAGAATAATCTTTACACTTGAGCTAATTTCTTATAACTGTGTCTCAAGCATTGAGAGGGAAAGATGCAGCTGCACGGAAAGAAAAGGAAAGATTAGGAGAAGACCAGAAAGAGTGGGAAGAGATGGATTTAGAAAGAAAAGATAACTCAGTTGTAAAAATGTGAAATAAGATGTATGAAGTGATAAGGTAATCCAACAGATTGTTTGGGATCTGATTTAAAGGGCAAATATGTTCCTGCATGTGCGTTGCATCAACTTGGACACACTCCAGCGCAGGAAGTTATGTTGAAAAGGAATTTCCTCCAGAGCAGCTCATGCTTTGACTCTGATTATTAATAACTACTGTGATTTATAGCTAAAAGACAGTGTTTTTTGTTTGACTCTAAAACTGTATATGAGCCCTTTTTATGCATTAATGTAGTCTAAGACAATATGAGGACATTTGTTTGATACACATGTTATATTCTTAGAAAATAGTAACATGTTAACTTTTTACTATTAAAATTAGGTCAGCTATTAGCTCTTTAAAACAAAAGATTTTAGTTTAACTCTGCTTTGAGAGATTTCTGTGCCTCACACAGCTGTTGATGACATACTGAACAAAGTATGTAGCTGTTGCTGATATTAGGGAGGAGTCTCTGTAAACAAACTGCTATAGATCTGCCAAACGTAATCGCTGTTTGGCACTGATGATGCTGCAAGAATCCTCCTAAAAGTTAAATGAAAAAGTTTGGTGTTAGTTGATCCAGTTGTCATGTCTTCCTGTAATGCCACAAGGACGTGTGAGGAAAATAGTTCCTAGTGTATGTGTGTGTGCTTGTTTTTAAAGCATGATGGGGACTACACTGGCCAAACACCAGCTTATGAGGACTTCTTGTGGATGTGGGTACATCAATTTAGTTCCCACGGGTCAATTTTTTTTTTTTTTTTTAAGTTAAGACTTCGTTTTGGGGTCAGGATTGAAATTAAGTTATGGTCTTGGTTCTAATTGTAATGGGTGAGGGGCTAGGGAATACATTGTGCCAATGGAGAGTTCCCAAGATCAATACAACATGTGTGTGTGGAAATAAATGGGTATAAAAACATGGACAGACGGACGGACGGACGGACAGACGGATGGATGGACACATTTGGACTTGATTTCTTTCTGACCATTGGATTATGTTAAATATAACATCTCATCAAAAGCAGAAATGGTAAAATTACATCACAGTATATTTATAATTCTATTCACATTCAAACATGTTGACGCCTGTCTGATTAGAATAAGAAATTCTCCAATCCTGACAACAAATTTACACTCTTAGACAAAATTCATAGCCCCACACATGGTCACAGGGTTTTCCCATCAGATAAGAGCGTTTCCACACTGGAGCAAACTTTATCCGCAAGGGTTTTGTTTAACAAGCCACAAAGTCCTCTTAAGGAAGCAAGAGAGCGGGTGGATGGTGTGATTACACCAACACTTGGGACTTGACCATTAGTTTGACACCCAGAAAATGTTTACGTTTTTCATTAAAGCTGTTGTTTTAGGTGCAATGACCACCAGATGCTAAATACTATTTTAACTTAGTTCTCCGTCATTATTGATGGTGTAAAAAAATAATTCATGGCAGGAGGACAGTCTCGATTATAGCAAGGTCTACCTTTAAATAAAAAACAGATTTACTGTGAGGCAGCAAATTCTACAGAGCTAAACTGTTACTAATACACCAGAGCATCTACACAGCAGATCTCACTGTGCAATGTAAATAAGCATATGAAGAAGAAGATGGTTGGTAGAATCTGGTAGAATCGAGCTAAAAAGGAAACTTTTCTTTTCTTTTTTTTACTTTTTTATTCACATTTTGCTGTAAATCCCATATCATACTCAGCAGCTTCTGCACATGCAGGCAAAGGCAAGGTAGAGCTATAGCATCATTGGTTCAGAAAAGATAAATATAGGTCATAAACATGGAATTAAAATAGTTTTCATATTTATTAACTTTTGGAACCTTTATTGTGTGAATGCCTCAAGGCATTCACACTATAGTTTTCCTGTTTTTTTCTTTGGCACTTTTCACAGGCCGCAATTT
>JBAGKP010000014.1:27440544-27453224 GCA_037177255.1 Melanotaenia maccullochi | reverse complement strand
TTTACACCATTTTAACTACATTTAAACACCAGTTTGAGCTTTAAATCCTTCCAACTATTGACTTGGGCTTCATTTATACCTCTTCAACAACCATGTTTCAGCCCTTTTCAGCCATCTTCAGCAATCTTAAGCACATTTCAGCTCCCCTTTTCAGCCTTGCAGCAGGTTTTAACTCCAGTTTGAGCTTTAAATTCTTCAACTTTTCACTTCAGCTTAATAAATGCTTCTTCAAAAAAGACACTTCAGCCTTTTCCAACCATCTTCAGCCATCTTTCAGCATTATAGTGCAATCTTTCAGCATGAAAGGCATTCACACTTGCTGTTATGCTAATAACAGCATTTTCTAGTTAAAAAAATGTGTTATAATGATGCTAAAAAACTAAATACACCTGAAGTCCTCTTCATGTGGATGTTTCTTTCACAAGAAGCAACAAGAAACACAAGTTGCCTACTTTACTCTGATTTATATCCAATGAAGGACTCTGGTATCGGCGGATGTTAATTTAAATCAGTAGTTACATTTTCTTATGTCTTACAGATAAAACCTTTGTGGCTAAACCATATGGCACCTCCTTTTGCAAGTGACCCCTCTAAAGTCCATCAGAACTCTGCCCTGACCTCATCCCGTCTGCTTCGTGTGTGTCTGTCTCCAAGCATTTACAAAAAAGCAGGCTGCAGTTAACTTCAAGGGCTTCAATCAGCAATAAAAAGAAAGTGATGAATTGTGGGTGTCCCCCTGGGCTGCAGCATTTCGTGATGTCACCACAGGGAAGAGGCCTCATTGTCTGCCTCCCCTCTTAGTGGTTTTGACTTCCCAGCCTTTTGCCTGGAGAGAACCCGCACATACACGGGGAGAACATGCAAACTCCACACAGAAAGGCCACTGTTCGAACCTCCCCCAGCCAAAGCTTGAACCAGTAACCTTCTTGCTGTAAGGACATGGTGCTAACCATACATATATATATATATATATATATATATATATATATGAGTGACAGAAAAAGCTGATCAGCTGACCATGGAGGGGGAGAGGAGGCTGCTGCAGACACAGAGAGGAAAAACTTCTGAGAAGTTTTTTTGTTTTTTTTAATGTGTGAAAAGAGCAGGTGTTGAACCATCTCAGGATGTGACCAGTCGTCTTTCTCCATCATAAATGACGGGTGCTGTGCATGCAAATTTTAATGCAATTAATTAATTAATTACATAAATTAGTTACCACTGTTATATGTATTTATATGAATAAACACTTCATTTTGCATCTGGATTGTAAACTTCCTGGGGGACGTAAATGCCTGGAAATTTTCCATTGATCCATTGATCGCCTAAAGGGTAAACTTTCCATCACAATTTGCCCCACGGAGTTCCATACCACTGTTCCTGAGAGATAGTTAATAATATAAACAACAGGAGTCGGGGGCACCAATGAGCCTTAAGGATGAAATTAAAAATGACATAAGAATGAAAAGCCAACAGAGAGGTGAAATGATCTAAGCTGCTTTTCTTCTGTTTATTATGTGACTCTGAAGTGTAAGAAAATATCTGGCAGTTCACATGGACGTATGTTAAGGTTTGTTTTTCCGGGATGCTACTGGAACAATGGATGATCAGGCAAATTCTGTTTTCTTCATAAATATGATATCTGCTACTGGCTTCGTGCTTGATGTCCAGGACTGTGACCCAATTCTAAAATTACATTTCTGGTAATGCAATCATGTCTTGCATCTTTCCAGCCGGGATTTGGATGTGTCCCGATGAAATAATCTACACTTGAAAAACTTCGTAGCATTGAGAAATACCCATCCGTCTTCTTCACTTAAAAGCTCTTTGACTTTTTTCATAGAGATTTTTAAACTGTGATGGGTTTGTTGTTTACTTAAACATCCTTTGCTTGTTGCGTTTCACGGACTGGCGCTGCCGCCTATAGCAGCTGTTTTATATCTTAGAGCTGCTGGAGAGACAAAATGGAAACAGAGAAAAAGGAACAAGGGGGGCTGTGAGAAGAAAAAGAAAGCAGAGGAGAATGTACAAGAGGAGTTTGGAGGGAATATCCATAAAGAAGCATTGTGTTTTGATAAGGATAAGCAGAAAGAACAAGAGATTGCAGAGCTTGATGGACTTCCGATGAAAAAATGGGATTTAAAAAGTAGCCCCCGGCAGCCATTTGAGTTTGAGGAGATGATGCAGCGTTCTTGAACTGCTGTAGCGCTGATGTCAGACACAATGTGGAGGCAATAAATCTCATCTGCCTCTGGGGTTGCTTCTAAACCCCAAATACGGGATGTCCCATAAAATGACTCAAAAGTTATTCCCCACCTGAAGAACGATAATGTTGGAGCATATGTATCCCATAATGTTTACTTTTACAAACCAGAAATAATTGGCTAAAAATCTTGATTTTTTGAGCTCTCATAGCTTATTTAGAGTAGACAAACTCCTTCAAGTGTTCACCACAAGATGAAGGGAAGGTTGCTCTGCAACGCTGCCTGTGCAGAGATTCTGATCTCGGCCAAACAAATGAACTGAAACATACAAACTAACTGGAGCTTGTAAATAAACTGTATGTTGTGCACCCAGTGTAGTAAAAGCTACAAGCTTGAAGCTTTAAATTATTTTGTTTTATTTATTTATTTACTTATTTTTCCCTCCGGGGGTCCTTTGTGCAGCATAACTACTTATTCTGCACATCATAAATATTTATGCATTAAATTATGTCTATTGATCATTTGGGGGCTTGTTAGTAACAACAATGGATAAAAAAAATCAGAAATAGAATTTCACTACGTCTGCTTGATGTGTCTAAATCATTTTTTGTACCCTTAGTCTTGTGAACATGTAAATGGTAAAAGGTCTGTACTTATATAGCGCTTTTATCCAAAGCGCTTTACATATACGTCACATTCACCCATTCACACACACATTCACACACTGATGGCGGAAGCTGCCATGCAGGGCGCTAACCACAACCCATCAGGAGCAAGTAGGGGTTCGGTGTCTTGCTCAGGGACACCTTGACATGAGCTCTCCGGGCCGGAATCGAACTGGCAACCCTTAGGTTACAGGACGACCACTCTACCCATTGAGCCATGCCGCCACATGTCTTAAAATGCCACGGACATAACCAACAAATCACGATAATTAACAGGTGACGCTATCTGAATCCAAATGTTCCAAAAATGGTGAAAGTTTCACTCAGTTAATTATCTACATTGTTTAAACAGGTAGAATTTATTGAAAAAAAAAAAAAAGATTTAAAAAAGGTATGAAAATTCCTTTATATGGCTTGAATTTTCTCTCTAATTTTGAATATATTTATCTATGAAAAATTAAGGCATTGCATCACTAAAATGCAGCAAACTGCAGTAGTTTAACGTTATTGTGCCCTGAGACCAGACACTTCACATTAAGTCTGTTGTTAACAGACATGTAATTGAGGCTAATTTTGTTTTCCCCTGGGCAAAGGTGTGACAACCCGTTGTCTCCAGCCTTTTTCCTGTCCATCTTCATGTTGGTCTGCACTCCTGAGATTATCTGGAAAAGTGTGAAAGACAACAGCAATAAAGAGAAGAGAACAAATTACATTAGTTATTGAAAATGGTCTTGTTCATTTGTTTAATTCTTAAACAGATATTCTCGCTCAGTCAACAAGAAATACAAAAATGTTCTCCATGTGTAACTGGGAGGACAGACAAAGAAAAAGTTTATTAGTAAGTCATGTTTTATGTGAAGCATCAAATGAAAAAAATATTCTCAAGTTTTTCACAGTGGAAATGTGACCACGGTGAAACTGGTTGGATATTCAACAAATTCAACCTCCACCGTGGATCATCACAGTGACGGCAGTTTTCAGTGTTAATAGTAGTAGTAGTAATATTCTTTATTGCGGACTCGTAGTCCATAGTAAAGATGAAATGAAAGGTTGGACATGTATTTTCCTTTGTGGTCTCAGTAAACGAAACAATCTTAAAATAGAAGTGTTTTCTCTCAGTAATTGTTAACTCCTAAATATTTCAGTGGGATATCGCTAATTATTACATCACGGTAACATTATCTGCGTCTGCTGGTTTCTTACTCAGCTTTGGCATGAAGAGGAAATACTTTGCTTGGGTTTGTTTCCACAGCTGAAGGTCTGATACCCATCCTGCTATGAAATATTTAGAAGCCTCTAATCTGACTATATGCTTTTAATTCTGCCACTATGAAGCACTACTGTCCATTATGTCAAGGTAAGGTAAATCAGGTAGCAATATCTCCGTCAGCTGGATGTTTTGACGTTTTTTTAACCAGTATGGAAATTTTTAATATGGAAAATCATACAGATTTTGAGAACCAGAAAGTGCATATTTTTAAAAAACAACCCTCTCTAACATAACCACATAAGTGCTGAACTGGTGTGGAAATTAAGTCTGCTAGCACCATACCTGATGAGAAACGGTTAATAATGCCTATAGCAGGAGCGGGTCCCAGATAGCCGGTGGCCACCCAACATGTGGTGGCATAAAGGAACAGTGTGAGGTCACTGAGCATGGTCCATAACTTGTCCTCGTAGTATATGCTAGCTTCTAGCTTCTCGTTTAACAGCTGCTGTTACTGTTTGTTGTCACACTTGCGGGACAACGACAACATTTCTGCTAAACTTAAAAACCATGTCACCAGCAAAATCACTCAAACCTGAAGGAGCAACAATGCAATGGTTGTAATTTAGCTACCAGTTATACAAATATAAACTTGAATTTCCGAAGTTTCCATGCCAGACGTTTTGTTTGCTGTTTGAAAATGTGCATAAGTGGACGTAAACATCTACAAATTCAAATGTTTGCAAATGAAATAAAACGTTTTTATGATTGAATCTTTAAACTTTTGGCTCACATGATGAGCTATAAAGACAGATATTGCTTTATTTAGGCACTTTCTAAAATTCTGAAACCTTTATTTTAGACACCACTTGGTGTTTAGTTAAATTTAAAACACAAAAAGTGAACAATGTAAAACGCTTTGACACATGTCGCCAGTGTATTAGCTTTGGCCCATACAGCTTCAGTCCGTCAAATCAGTGGCTCTTGAATCCAGCAAAAGATTCACTCTGAATTTTCTGCCTGTTCATCAGAGATATATTGGTATGAGATTTTCTGCCAGTTTTCCAAAGATCTGTCTAAACAAATAGTTGAGGTAGCCATTTAAATCACTGCAACAGTGCTCAGAAATGGATGACGCATTAAATGAAAACAAACTTGTTTCATGATATCACGATTAAAAGTTTTCACTGACATGAGTGCAAAGGCGTAAAAGTGTTTCTCTGTGTTTCATCAGCCAGCATGGCATCATGTTACAGCTCCTCTGTGTACAAGCACAGTTTATTCTCTCACATCTGGCTGTGTGCTGAGTGGATGTGAAACACCAGGGTGCTCTGACCCCTTGTATAAGTTACCCATCTGCTCGGGTAAACTGGAACAATCTACGTCACCCTTCTCCTTTGCTTCGAATAGCCAAATGTTTTATTCCATCATACAATTTGACTGCTTTGATAAAGTTTAAGGAATATTAACATCTAGAAACATGTAGAGAGCTTTCTGCTTATGTTCTGTGTTAAGTGGCTCTACTGGGGAACATCCCAGAGTTTTATGTTTACAGTTGCTTGCTCAGACCTGATGATCAGATCAACTCCACTGACTCCACTATACTTAGTTTCATGTTCATTAATGTGAGAGCACATTATGAGGTATTTTCATACAGGGAAGCAGAGATTAGTTCATGTAGCAGCTCATTGTTCACGTTTGTATTTTGTTTAGTTTGATCAATGTACCACTGGAGCCCTCCTGAGAGAATATGAATACCACATGTTTGACAGTGCTCCAGGACCTTGTGTAAAATGTGATTATAAATCAAACAGACTTACCAGGCAAGGTTAAAAAGTCATTTTAAGATGTTGTTGTGCACCGTGGATATTTCTCATTTTTCTGTTCCCTTTGTTGAATTACTGAGATGATGTTAGAGTGGAGGCTAACTTTGGTGCGTCCGGGGTGTTACAGAACATGTTACAGAAGAATTTTTCACTCATATATTCCAGTTTTAGATGAGGCAGTATTATATGTTGTTCATTCAAGTTTTAAATACAGAGTATGAAGTAGGTTTTATTTCAGTACCCATCCAGTGTTCTCCTGCAACAATGCAAAAGATCCCTATGAGAGACACCTGAGGATTATTATCTATTATATTCATGTTTCCATGTATAATATGGAGTAATTCAATTGAATATTTTTGATGTAAAAATGCTGGGTTAAGCTCCTGCTTCCCTGTGACCCTTAATGGACGAAGCAGTACAGATAATAAAGGAATGTTTGAAGCACCTGTGACCCTGAACTGGATTAAGTTGTACCCAAAATGGATGGATGTTTGAACCAGAAAGTGATGCTCAACATGAGAAAGCATATTTATACAAGGTCCCACACAAGTGTATCACAGTGGGAATGTATTTACTTTCTGGTGCATTTATACTGCTAATTTAATAGCAATAAATAATATAAGCCAGTGGTATATTGGTAATGTGCTAATGTTAGCTAACCTTCCTAGCATGCTAGCTAAACATTAGAGACATTTTTTTCCTGAAGGCTTTTATGGCTTTGGTATCATCTATTAATAGCCTCCTACTAGTGATGTTTTTAGCAGGCACCTCAGTTTTTGTCTTACTTTCAGTCTTCAGGACGAAAATGCTTATTAGTTTTAGTCACATTTTAGTAATTTCTAAGTTTGGTAGTCGACGAAAACTCAAAAAGGTTTTAGTCTGGTTTTATTCAAATAATAAAAATCTATCAGTCTTTTAACATATTAATTTAGGTCAATAATTACAGTTACAGAATCTGATTTCATGCTATCAGTCATGAGTAAACCAAGTAGCTTCACCAGCTAACTTGTGCTAACTTGTCCTGTAGCATCTTCATAACTAATGCAAATTATGGGTAAGACACAGGAGACAAACAGCGACAGGCGAAACTCATCACAACCTTCGGGACGCGACAAACAGCAGGAACGGCAGCAGTGTCGTGCATCACGCTCTGAGATCGCTTTGCTCCAAGAAATTTGATTGGTTATGATACTGGTGGGGATTTTGACATTTTTAAACCAGTCCGTGATGTGACAGACAAAGTATGTTGGATGGAGAGTCAGAAGATTTTGCATGAATTGACAGAAAGTTTGCTGTTTACTGTATAAAAGAGGGACAACCCCGGATTCATCCGTGTTTACAAAATAGGAAACAGCATCATGAATATCATCATTTGATGGACCTCAAGATTGATCTAGATAAATCCAGAACCTATATTCAGACAAATTCACAATTTTTATTTAGATCTCTATAATCTCTGTGTGGAGTAGCCTATCGTAAAGTGTGGGAAAGTCAGACACAGCTAAATTGATCTGATTCTCTATGTTCAAAGTGTTTGCAGACTGCGCCGTCTAGCCTGCTCTCATTGGTCAGTCCATGAAGCCCCTCGCTGGTTGGTTGTAGTGCCATGCAACAGCGACAAAAATTGAACATTTTTTATTTTCTTGTGTTGCTTTTACTCGTGTGCACGTCTACATGAACGAGCAAAACATTTCACATGCACAAATGTCTCCTGTCACTTGGTTGGAGGAGGGCAGCGATTTTAGCCTCATTGCACAAGTTCCACAGAGAATGATGGAGGAGGAGGGACATCTCCTCCCGTGTGTCGAGCCCATTAGCTGTAGAGCCCTGTATAGATTGATAGATTAACGCCCAAACTTTTTTTTTTTTTTTTTAAGTTGCTCTAAACAAATCTGATAACTTTTAGGATAACTCGTCGTTATGTCATTGGGAAAGTCATCAATTTTCCCTCTCAATGAGACAAGACTAGTGAGTGAGACATGACTGTTTTTGTTTTGTTATAGCTCCCAGTCTACAAAGCCACAGCACTACTGGGACAGATTTCTACCTCTTAGAGAGAATACAGAAGGCATTATTCCATCTGTTCTTTTGGTTTGGTTTGGGGTTTTTTTTGTTGTTGTTGTCTTTTCTTTTTTTTTTTTGTTTGTTCGTTTTGGGTTTTTTTATTTTCCATCTGAGTGATCATTGTACATATAACGAAAATCAATGCACAGACATGTCATCAAATTCTCTGGGTAGCAGTTGTCTCAGCTTTATTTTAATATAAAAGCCTGGTTTTTATTAGAGCAAAACATACTTTCAGGCTTATTTTCTTTTCTAACAACAAAAACAGAAAAATATGTGAATGAGGGCAGCTTTAGTGGAAACTTGTGCCAATTTGTGTGTAATGTCATACATGTTAAGATTAAAAACTTAAATTCATCTGAGGTAGACTGTAAGTAACGTATGCTGTTTAAGTTTAAAACTAAAACATAAAAACAGATCAAACTCGATATAATGCAGAAAAAGAGTCAGCTGAACATCATCTGGTGTAAGGCTACAGAAGAGTTGTGTTTGTGTACACAGTCTTCTCTGTGTTGAAAGCTTTTCACATGAAGGTTTAAATGGTCAACCAGAGAAAGATTGCCCCTGCCTTAAACTCTGACCCTGACCTCCGTTACTTGACAGCCTTGGGCAGCGGAGAGTCTGCCATTTCCTGGCTCTGGTGATTTAGTGGCTTATAGTTAAAACAGCTTGTTATCCACTAATCAGTCATTTTACAACCTGCCAACCTTCACACACATATTCATCCTAATGAATACATACATTAACTCTGAATGAAATGCTGAGGTTCAATCATCCGATTTAATTATAGTAATTATATTACAACACGGGTTTAGACAGGAATTGCCAGTTTTGATCGAAAATGTTTGATATTAGATGGAGCTGAACTGAATCCAAGGAAGTAGAGTCAGCCAGAAAAAGATATCCAGAAAAGGAGGAGAGGAGGGGGTGTATTTCAGAGGAACCGCAAGCCTCTCAGAGCTGAACATGGGAGGGGAAGAGCTCATAACTGTGGCTGCTTTTTTAAAAAAGGAAGGCCCAATGGAGACGAGGGCCTGTTGATGGAAAAGCCTAGACATGTAATCAGCTAGCTACTTATTCATTTTAACTTTCCTGGCCCGAGCTCCCTCCCCCACCCCTGAGATTCACAGCTTTGTTTGTGGAAGCCAAGCCAAAGAGCATGTTCAAACTAGAGCGTTCTCCCAGATCTTAAGCCCATCACATACAAACCATCCAGACGCTTCTGAATATTAAAAGGGTTGAGAGATGCACCATGCCCCTAGGATTAACACCCTTACAACTCAAGACCTGAGCTGTTTGTGGAACAGCTGCTTTTATGTGCAGCTTCATCGGTGGACCAGGTATGGGGAGCTGAGCTAAAGGTCCTTTACGGAGGGAAGATTTATGTTCGGCCATGACACCAGGGGTTTTAGAGCAGGAAAGAGCAGCTGCTGCACTGTGAACAGCTGTAACTCATCTGGACAAGGACTCAGCCAACTAACCACGCCAGCTGGGGCAAGAGAAGAACTTCTGAATAACTGCTCAGGTTTTATACATTGTTATATCAAGAAACCACTATATTTTCCTAAAACACACGATAGGGTGGTTGTGTGTGTTTAGTACTTGTGCTCATCTTTGAGGAAAAAAAGTCTGAAATGACTCACCGGTTCCCTCAGGTCATTTTCTAACCCCGACTTCAGACGGCCAAAGCTTCTCCCCAAACACACGACATTATGAGTCTTTCCATATTAACCAAGGAAAAATCCATAAACTATCCACTTTTTCTGTTTGCCTGCTCACATCTGCCAGCTACATCTCACTCGTAGTTTCCTCTGGTTTTTTTCTTAAGTGACTCTAGACAAAAATGTGTGTTGGGTTCTGTGTTATCTGACTGATGTGTCATGAGCGGCTCTAAATAATAGCCGCAGAGCAGACACGAGTCATGCTGAAGAACTCCAGGCTCCATGTTATAAACCAAGGAAATCATGCCCTCTTAGCTGACTAGTGGAAAATTCAACACCAAGAGAAGGAGGGTGTCATGATTAAACTATAAAAAACTGCAGGACCTGCAACAAATTAGCTTAGAGATGGGGGAGAAATAAACCTTCCTCTCTTTCTCCTCCATTGCAAGGCTTGTGGTCAGCTCCTTGACAAAACCAGACAAAAAAAAAAAAAAAAAACACCCACATTTCTCTTCCAGTAAATTTCAAACTCATGGTTTTTGTTTTTTCAAATCTCAAACCTCAACTGGGAAAAAAAAATCACTCACCGTCTTTGTGGCTTAGCCAGACATGCTTGGTGTGACATTTTTACGTCTCAACACTGAAAAAGAGAAGCTTGAGTTACACACCACACACAGAGACAACATTTACCTGAATGAGATTTGATCAGAAAAAAAAAGTCAATAAAAAGACAGATTCATAAGAGAGCTGCTAAGCTAGCGCCTATGAAACACATGCCTGATTAATGATGAAGCACATTTAAACAGTCGTTCCTGTGCTCACTTAGACTGCCTGATCTGTAGACTGTGGCAGTTTTGCTGGCTGTTAAATGTCAAGAACATTTCATTGCTGAATGACATTGTGTTTGTAGTGTCGTCAAATACGTCGTGGTTGACAGGGCAAGGCTGGTTGAGAAAACATACCTCCAGGATGTATTTACCAGTTAGACTTGAGCTGCTGAGGTAGACACAGCTGGAGAAGATGAAGCATGACGACAGAGTTAATGGCTGATGGATGCTGAGGGTGTATTTACAGATGTGGGCTTTGTGTTTCACTTCTGCGTAGCAATACGAAGCGCAGCACGAGTAGATGGCTTCGAATTTATGAATGTACAAAACTTTCACCTCTTTCACCTTCAAAATCTTTAAAATCTGTTTCTGAAAAATCCTGAATTTCACTTATATCAGACCTGATTTATATCTGACTTCATTACTGCCTTTTATCATAATAACCTTCTTTTCAAAGCCTGCAAACTAAACAAAGGTATCAAATATTATAGGGTGCATATGTGACATACATCAGATTCATTAAGGACAAAATCCAATTTGTAATATGATATTTCAAACATTAGAAATCTAAATGAAATTGCAGATTTATTAAGAATTAAAAAAAAAAAAAAAAAACGAGTTTCCACCATTCGTGTTTCTGAGTTTTGGAGATTTCTAGTATGGAAATTGAAATTTTATTAATTTAGTTTTTTTTAATGAAAGCCTTATAGGTCTGACATAAATGAATAAATGAAAATTAAACAATTGAGGTGAGATTTAATCAGTTTAGTTGCTTCATTTTCAATAATATTTAACATAAACAGCTTTGTTTAAAACAAAAATTTCAGATTTTATTTTACCAGCTATTGCAAACTCCTTTACTTGTAAATACCACTACATTTTATCCAACTCTGGATTATTATATTTTAGACACACTTAAAAATTTGTTTGTCTTTTTCTGAGTGTTGTCGTGCATATAAAATGTATACCAGCTGTCAAATCTGATAGGCTCAGAACGCCAAGACCTGACAAGTGAGGTCATGTGACACAGCCTTCTCCAAGCTTAGAAGTGTGTACGTGTGAATTGACCTAATGATAAAGCAAATACAATACCATTAAAAAGACTAATGACTAATGACATATTCCAACAAATAGGATTTTACTTTAATTTTATACTGAAAAGGAAAATTGGTGAGAAGAACAACAGTAATTACATATAACTGGAGTCCAATTTATTGCTCCCCACACTGGTGGGATACATCAGGAGCTCAACAGGGTGTGTTTACATGGTGCATGAAGCCCAGACGATCCCATAATTAAAAGAGTGTAAAAGTCCCCTTCTTGTTAAGGCATGCTATATGAGTTTGTTACTGTTGTTTGATGTTGTAACAAGCGTTTCACTCGTATTAAGAAAGGCGTTCCTCACCTCATTGCGACATGTGACAAATTATGACAGTACTGGAACAGAAGGCTCTAGTGGTCTTATTAAAAATCCTGAACTTAAATAAACTGTAGTTGTTGGCGTCAACTTAATAAGTTGCATAAAGTAACTAATTAACATCTCTAAATCATTTAAACAACATAACTTTGCGGATGTTACGTTTTAAGTTGACACTTATTAAATTTTCCTGGCCTGGCTACACTGATGTCTCTGTTCTCATCTATATATTTTATCTATACATGGCTCATACATGATATATTGTTGTGTTAAAATCAGCTTCTTCTTCCCAACATGATTCCAAATCTGAAAGTAAGCTATGTTTAGATATATCTAGTTGCAGAAAGTACTTTTTTACTTCATGTTTGGACATTTTGAAGCTTCTCAATATGTTGATTGAGTTATAGAGAAGCCGGTCCAGCCTTTTTAGTTGCTTCTTTAGGACAAAATCACATAATTTCTTCACCTACCTGAGAATAATCTGACTTACCTGCTGTGTGAAGCTGCCATCTGCTGTTTACACCAGGAACAGGTAAAGGTTTCAGAGCCTCCTCTGCAGGCCCGACAGACATAGAGTCAGGTTACAGAACATGTAGAGTCCTTTGAAAACCAAATACACCCCACAGCAGGCAGCGGCCTCCATCCACAGTCACTTCCTACGTTTCCTGAGACTACACCATGAGCGGGAAAAGGGACCAAACTGTGCATTTAGGTGAAATGATGAGTAATCTGTAAAGTAGGGTTGCCACCTTGGATTTGTGGAAAAAAGGGACACTGGACATTAGAGATGTGACGTTCATGAACGAATCGAT
>JBAGKP010000014.1:27414607-27438376 GCA_037177255.1 Melanotaenia maccullochi | reverse complement strand
GCTTCACAGGAGAAGAGTCCAGCTGCTGAACTGGCCTGCCTGCAGTCCAGACCTTTCACCAGTACACAACATCTGGATCAGATGTCTACAGACAGATGTTAAAAGAGGAGGAGATGCTACACGATGCTAATCATCACCCTGGAACTACTTTTTACAGACGAGTTGCTGCCATTTTAGTTCATATTATCCATGAAATGATAAAATGTCTCAGTTTCATCCTCTGATATGTTGTTTATCCTCTACTGGGAATAAAATATGAATCATTAAAATTTGTTTTATTTACATTTTATACATCATCCCAACTTTTTTGAGGGGGGGAATTGAGGTTGTACAGTGTTCATTGTTGTCATTAGGAATATAAGGAGCTTAGCTTTGACAAGCAGTTAGTGAAAATGACTGCTGCTATCAGGCTCCTGCACATCCGTTCGCTCTGTTATCAGATTAATTGTGTTAACTGACTGTTTTTGTTCGCCTCCACTGACCTGCATAATGATGATTAATGAAAACTGTCTCAGCATTCATGCTATCAGCACACTGACATTCTTGCTTGTGTTTTCCTCCCTGTAGGTGGCAGAGTTTATAGGGTAAGCAGCTGTTTTGTGATGTCAGCTTTATTACATTTACTTTATTGTGTGCTGTGAGTTTGAAATCTTTTGTCTCTTGTATTTATTCAGGGCCAGAAGGGAGAACCTGGGGATGTTCCACTTGTGAGTTTTTTTTTCTCCATATTAAATTATTAAACCTTGAAGTTGAGGATCTAATGGCTGTTTTTGATGCCTTTCCTGCAGGTGACTGGTATCAGAGGCCGTCCTGGAGCTATGGTGAGCATTGTTTCTGCTCAGTGTAGTTTTCTGAGTCCTCAGCTGTGGGTGGATGTTCATCCACCTCAGCTGACACTAGATGGCACAAGAAGACAGTTGCATCCTACATAACTTCACCTTAAAAGGACATCTGCACAGCTGGACGAGCTGTCCTCAAGTCATCATGGTTATTTGTGGGATGTGATTTCGATGTCATCTTCTTTTAAAAAAATTATTGTCTTATTTTTTACAACAGGGGCCTCCCGGCTCCCCAGGAGAGAGAGGACCTCGTGGAAACAAAGGAAGGCCTGTACGTCACATCTACACACTTAAAACTCAGCCACAGTGGATTCAGTTTGATTGGCCTCATGTGATGCCACATGGTTGCACCATTCCAGTCATTACGAGTTATGAAAATATGTGTGTGTGTACAATGCAGTAATATGATTTATTGGAGGATACACCCTCCCAAACTAGACTCAAGTAAGAGTATTGTATTAGTTAACCTCATTCCTCTGTATGCAGAATAATGTATCATGATTTTAACACAATGCATGTGGATCACCGGGGTCATAAGAACAACTCAAGTTAGTTATTTTATTAGTTAAGTAATAAAAAAAAATGTAAAAACCGCTGCTTGGTTCAAGGTCAAAGAACTCGCCATCAGGACTGAGCCTGGGGAGCTGATGTAAGCGGTGCTTAGCAAGCAGAACGGCTGACGCTGATGAATGAACTGTTGGTGGAGGCGACGGCAACATTTCGCTGTTGATTTATTAGCATGACTTTTCCTGCTGCCCACACTTTACAGCTCCTAGTTTGTAAAGGAAAAGCAAACTTCGTTGTTGGTGGTGAACCAACATGAGCTGCTTTAAATCGCCTTTTGTTTTCATGATAAAATGTAAAAAGCTGCAAACAGCATCACTGGCATGAGAGCAGCAAACATCGTGGATGGTAAATACTTTGTGCAGTGAGAAAATCAGCATCTGTTTCACTTTCAGGGACTGCGGGGCCCTCCGGGATATGATGGAGAGCCTGGTATACCAGGCCAGCCTGGTGAACCCGGACCTCCCGGCCATCCATCACACCCAGAGGTGAATAAACCGCTAGTGGCCGACACTTTTCCTGACATACTGTTAACAAAGTGAGCTAACCTGACATGTTTTACCTGCAGGGGCTTGGATCCCAGATGGCTCAAGGCTTTGATGGAAAACAAGGACCCCAGGCCATGCTGAGTGGCTCCAGGGTAAGATGCCAGAGAAATAATAGACTTAACTTTATTCTGACTTAACATTTCCCCCTTATTATTATTTTTCCGCTGTTTTGATGAGCAGACATTCACTGTGATGAGTAGGGGGTGTGTGACCAGACCAGCTTCACCGTAGAAGCACAAATATGACAAGGTTCGCCTTATGAGCCATTGTCCAATACTTTAACCCCAACCCTGTGAAGAAATAACAGCCAGAAGAGGCACTAAAACCACAGATCCTGAGACTAACATGGTCAGTCAGTCACTGCTTATTAAAGGCCTACGGTGAAGGAATGAGTCTAATTCAACTAAAGGGTCGTCCTATAAGATACTAAATGACATTCATTGAGCTTATTATTCTGTCTTTGCTTCTTTTAATAAAAAATTAAGAAAGAAATATTTCAGGGCAAGGTGAGTTATTTGTTTAGCAAATTTCATGTAAAATATGAATGCAACAAATAACTAGAACAGTTTTTCTTTTAGTTCATTTATATGCTGGGAATGATTTTTTTCCCGGCTTCCAGCAGCAGAAAGACAACGTTTTTGTGCACCATGTTAACAAGTTAAAGATAAAATAAGATGATTTGGCTAGTTTAAAAACAGTGGTGTGTGTGTTTTTTATGGCACTGGACCCTTCACGCAGTTATCATGGAAGATGTGTTTGGTTTGGATGATTAGTGTAACACCCACAAGAGTATCAGTTATTTATATTATTTATATTAATAATCAAGTCAACCTTTAAGACTGAATTAATTTATGTCATGAACCTCAAATCCAGACAATAACAGGCTGCTTATTATTACAACCTGTTTAATAAGAATAACAAAGGAGGCCCTGACCAGAGCGCCACGAAGCTGCTGGTCCTGCCAGCCACGAAGACGTAAGCAGATGCTCCTTTCAGTTACATGTTGGAGGCTCCAGATGTGGAGAAGACATCTTGAACTGTCCTGATTCAAATGTCTCTCCCGCCACTGGTTTCAATTTTTTTTTCAGATTTTACATCCTCTGAACCAGCAGCACCTCCTTCTTCTGTGGAGGATTTCTCCTCCTCATTCTCACCTTCATCCATGTGTTCTTGTGGGTCTATGAGTCTGCGGCGCCCTGAGAGGAGAATCAGTCCGTTCTCGTGCCACTGACATCAGTATTTACTACTGCTGCCCGGCTGCAGCCCACCATTTTTACTGTTTTAGAGACTTTCACACCGAGTTGAATTACCTCGACAACCTGGTCCTTCTCGAAGTCGCTCAGCTCTTCATACTCCCCCATTTTCCCGCAAACGGGACTGAAAACTCTGCACACCACAGAGGCTCACGGGCATTATTTTCTTTTTATTCCTCTGTTTATTAGCAGTTGGCAAACAACATACAGATGTGCATTACCGCCAGCAGCTGGTAAGGAGTGGGACAGGACAGACTGATAACCCAAAAAGTCCTCTACATTCTCTTAAAACGGTTAATCAGCCCTGTTTTAGATGGAAAATTAATGATTAGGTGTGTGTCATCTGTAAAGTACCTGGGATTTCAAACGTTGCTTTCATTGTTCTGAGTTTATCTAGTTTCCTTCCTTTCTGTCTGTTGCAGTGAACTATTACATGTTCCGTTTCATTTTGGGTGCAGTATGTACACCAACTAGTATCATGTTTACCCATCATACAGTGTATCACTAAGCCAAATATGTCCCAGTCTCAGTCTGGATATAACACTATTACATTTCCTTCAAACCTTCTTCCTTCTCCTACAGTTCTTTGTATTCTAAACCATTGTCCTTTCCTTTTTTCTCCCCGTTTCTGCCATCGCTCCTTTATTTCATGCATAATGATTCTTACTTTCTTCTTACCATAGTTAACTGTCAAACCAACATCCTTCCCTCCCATTCGTTCTCTCTTATGAGTTGGGACCCAAAAAAATGCCACTACTGATCCCCTCATTAGAGTTCTGTAGTATTTGCTGGATTTCAACTCATATCTGTGGTCAACTTTCTGAGTTTCTGTTCGTTTACTGGCTAAAGATGAACCTGAGTCCGGCGTCGTTTTGACATCAGAATACTAACAAAAACAAAAATGACTCGCTCATCATATGACAGTCTCCCCGATGGCATTGTATACATTTTTGCTATGTAAGATTTATGTTAAAAAAAACCTTATAAAATAATATTTATTATCAGATTTGGACACTTTCCCCTCCTTCAGCTGAGTTTAATGGCAGTAGGATCTTTATCGCTGCTGTGAAATGAGCAACCTGCAGAGAGAGAAGTTAGCAGAAGCACAGATTCGTTCAGTTTAGCTGCCTCTTTATTCAATACACATTAAAGTTTCATTCAAAATGCAGCCACTTCTTCACACATCCAAACAATGCAGAATATTTATGAAACAGTTGTAGTTTTAGTCACACTAAGCATTGAAGTATGTCCAAATTAACTTTGCATGTTTTTTATGTTTTCCTCTGAACACTCACAATAACTTAGTTCCATTTAATGTGTTGCAACCTAAACGTATTACTTATTAGCTCTTATTACTACATTTATTAGCAACAAATCCTCTTGAGAATAAAAGTAAAGTGTTTTTAGTGTTGCTACTTAAATCCAGAGGCATTCTGCAATCTCTTTAACATCCATAAGAATATCAAAGTCTCCCTTCAAATCTCAGCCCTGGAACATGTTCACCGGGCTGTGGTCCATCAAAAGTTTGGATATTTTCACAGTTTCACAACAGCAAAACAAGGAGTTCTGCAGGAAAAGGTGCAACATTTAAGACTGACACACATTTACGTGATGAGCCTCAAATCCAGACAGGCAGGCTGCTGACTTCAGGTTACAATCTCATGTATTTAGAAAAACAAAGGTGGCACTGACAAGCTGTATGTTTCTGGTTCTCCCACCCACGAAGACATTAGCAGCTGTTAGTTACATGCTGGAGGCGCCGATGCTCCAGATGTGCGGAAGAGGAGGTCAGTCAGGACATCCTGAACTGTGTGTCCTGATCCAGAGGTCTCTCAGAGCATCACTCTCCCTCCACGGGCTCTTTTTTCACAGCAGGATCTGCAGATTTGTCTTCTTCTGAAACTGCAGCACCTCCTTCCTCTGTGAGGGCTTCCTCCCCCTCCCTCTCCAATTGGTCCATGAGTACTTGCGGATCTATGAGTCTGGGTCGACCCGCGCGGAGCCTCTGTCCCTCCTCGTACCACTGACGGTAGGTATTCACCACTGCTGCCCGGGTGCAGCCCACCATCTTGGCCGTTTCGGAGACGCTTTTACCGATCTCTATGGCAATGACAACCTGGCCCTTGTCGAAGTCGCTCAGCTCTTCATACTCCTCCATTTCCCCACATCCAACCCGTGACTGGCGGCTCCTGTCCACACCTGCACACCCAGGATAGTGAAAGGCGTCGATTTAGCAACGTCTATGCTACATGTAGGAGTCTGAACTGTGCCTCACTGTCCCTCCTCACTTCCTCACTCGTCACGTGACGCGCATTCGCCACAAAATAAATGTGTAGATTCTTTCCAGCGCAAAAAAAAAAAAAAAAAAAAATCACAAACTTAATGGGATGGGTCTTCTCTTCATTAGAATCGTTCTCTTTCCGTCTTTCTACAGCAAAGTTTAATAACAACAGGATTCTACTTACAGACGCCAGCCTCTGATGTGAAATTTGATCCACCCAGAAGTCAGATGACTCTCCTGGCGGGAATCACTTTTGCGCATGCTCTGTAGGCCGGACG
Source organism: Melanotaenia maccullochi (assembly GCA_037177255.1). Classification (NCBI taxonomy): domain Eukaryota; kingdom Metazoa; phylum Chordata; class Actinopteri; order Atheriniformes; family Melanotaeniidae; genus Melanotaenia; species Melanotaenia maccullochi. Next base: position 27,432,613 of record JBAGKP010000014.1, on the reverse strand, counting down.
CTCCAGGCAGGAGCTGTGGCCTCACATCTAAACTGAATCACGTTCCCTTCACCAAAGTCCTAACAAACACTAAAACCATTAGCAGGATGTAATACTAAGCATTGAAGTATGTCTAAACCAGCTGTGCACAATTTCCTCTTTTTTTATTTTTTCAAGTGACCAAAAACTGTTTCCTCACAAATATTTATGTCTGGGTTTGGTGTTTCCACCTGCAATACTTGTAGGTTTTCTGCAAACTTCACCACTAACTAACTAATTAATAAATAAATAAAATACTATTTACTGATTTATAAGTTATTTACATTATTTTTGTACACTTACTTGTTTGTTTAAATAAATGGTATATTCTCTTTATTTTTTTAAAAAAAGTGCGTAATTATTTACATAGAATAAAAAAGTAAATAATCGTTTTATGGCTTAACAATTAAACAATATGTTTTTTTTAAACTCTGTCAGGAGACACTGTAGGTTTAGTAGTAATGATGTTAATGCACCCGTGTATCAAAAAACAACTACTTGGATATATATAAAAAAAAAAGAAAAGAAAACAAAACTGATAAGAAAAAAAATACAAAAAAGAAACTATTTTTATTTGTTTTGTTTTTATCTCTCACTTTTTAACTCTCTCTCTTTCTCTCCCTATATATATATATATATATATATATATATATATAATTTATTTATATTTATATTTATATTTATGGCCCTGAGTAGAACTGAATTGAATTGTCTGAGGACTTTAGCCGATCATTTCATATGGCATGTTGTTTGTTGTAGGGAGAGGATGGACCAAGAGGACCTCCAGGGCCAAATGGCTCACCTGTAAGTTAAAGCTTTTTTTACATTGTTACACATCATTTTCTAATGTCATTGCTCTCCCTGTTCACACACACACACACACACACACACACACACACACACACACACACACACACATATATATATATAATTATTATTATTATTTTTTTTAATGTTTTAACTGTCCTTTAAAGGGTCATCCAGGGCCACAAGGACCTCCTGGGGAAGTTGGTGATCCTGGACAAATGGTATAACATCATTCTATTGTAATTTTCTGTGTTTGGCCAAATTACTCACACAAAAATTGTGATTTGCACAAATTGTAATAATGTCTGCAGGCAGCTTTTTTTGATACAGAAAAATACTTACAGCATGCACAAAGGAGGATTTTCTTGATTAAACTACACTGTTTTTAATTGTGACTGTGTTTGTCAGGGTCCGCCAGGGCAAAGGGGACCGGAGGGCCCGCCAGGGAAACCAGGTGAAGATGTGAGTCAGCAGTTTCTTTTTAATGTACAATTTTAGAGTGGAAAAAATGACTTTTATTTAAATTTGGAAAAAGAAATCCCTTGAGTTTTTTTTTTTTATTATTATTTTTATATTTTAACTGGGAAAGTCAGAGCAGCCACACCAGACCTAATCTCAAAATCTAACATGGCTGTCCTGGACAAGAGTTTTAAACGATGTGGTGATATCTGTAGTAATAAACAATTTATTAGAACTTCTGTCGATTTTTTTTCTCCTTCAATCAAGTCATAGCTCTGACCAACCTTCAACAGTAACCATGTTGCTATGCTGATTGTAAGCAAAACAGTGATAATGGCTAGCTTGGTTTAGCAAGATGTGAGTAATTTGTTTGTCTTTAGGTATAACTTTAGACTGGGAGACATTTGTGCATTTTCATTTAAATTTGGAAGTCAGAACATCTGTAATCTCAGTATGAAACATCAACTTAAAATCCAACATGGCCGCCCTGGACAAAATGTAAAAAGCTGTGGTGAAATCTGTAATAATGAACAATTTATTAAAACCTTTATCAGTTTGTGTCTCATTAAACCAAGACATTACATAAAAAAAGTGACTAAAGCACTATTGAGGTAAAAAATTGAGAACCCTTTATTAAAGTTGCTAATACATGAAAAAAGTTCAAAATGCTCCAAAGCATTGTGGCACACTGCCTTCATCAGGGTGACAAATCTAATAATACACCTGGTCATCTTTTTCTTTCTTTGCCACATCATTACCACTGTACCAAAGAGCACCTTAAAGGCTTTGTTTTTTCACTCTGGCCTCTATGAGCATGTTGCTATGTTGTGTGTAGAGCTAATTTGATTAGCAAGAACAATGAGCAAATCCTTCTGGTTTTCCGACATGCAACTGGAATATGGTCCTCTCATCTGCAACGTTATTTTCCAGGTATGAGTTTGGATTTCAGAGGCTAAATGAATGCAGCATTAAATTTAGAATTTGTGCCACATGGTTCTCCATAATCAGCCAAAACTGTAATCAGTTGGAAAGTTAAATAAGTCACAGTCCTGAGTAGCTTTCCAGGTGTAGAATCAGTAAGCAGTTTTCCCACTAACTAAACTTTTTATGTAGTAACTAAGTAATGTGTAAATGCTTCGTCCTTCCACAGGGTGAACCGGGCAAATCAGGAAATACAGGAGAAGTTGGATTCCCCGGATCAGCAGTAAGCTTCTCCAGCTTTATAGCCCACACAGACCAAATCTCATGTCCTTTATTGTGGATCTCCATGAGTAATAACTAATCATGCTCCTTCATGTCATATATTTTAGGGGTCTAGAGGATTTCCTGGTACACCCGGGCCTCCTGGCCTGAAGGGTCATAGAGTGAGTATGAAACATTAAAGGAAATTATCTAAAATGAGCATCAAGCATTGAGAAACCTTTTGATAAAGTGAATTAAACTGATTTGCTCTGGGGTTTTGTTTCCCTCTCATGTGAACAGGGTCATGCTGGGCCACTTGGCCAAAAAGGTGAAACCGGAACAGTTGGATCCAAGGTACAGAAGAAATGTCAAATTATCACGTAGTTATCAGCCTCAGTGGGTCTGGTGGTTTGTTTGATTGGTTGATTAAGGGGAGCCTGATAAATAACATGTATTAATTCTGTAAACAAATTCGTGTCCTGTGTTTTTTTAGGGTGCTACTGGGCCCCCAGGTCCAATGGGAGGACCTGGTCCCATGGTAAGTTCACTGTTTTTACTCAGATCAGACACAGACATTCTGAGCTTGTTTTGCTCTTTGCTTTTACCTTGAATGGCAGGAGCTTAACATGAAGATCTGATCTGAAATTATATAAAATTCATAAGTTTAAATGGAAAGCAGCTGTAATTTATCTTTGTCTGTGGTCGTCAGGGTCCTGCTGGGATGCCTGGGGAGAGAGGGCGCCCTGGACCTGGCGGTATAGCAGTAAGCACGTAATTTTTGTCTAACTATTGACCAGAATGTGGAAATAATAGTCGGATTTTACACATATGAATATTTTATTTTCAGAAGTTCAGTAATTTGTAGAAGTAAGTACAAACATTAATCTGTCTGCTATCTAGTGATTAGTTTTTGTCTCTTAGGGTAAGCGTGGTGCACCTGGTAATCTCGGGAAACCTGGTCCAATGGTAAGCCAACATTCATATTCTTTTTTTTTTCTTTTTGATTTACACTCTAATATAAAACAATACATATATTTTACATGGAGAGGAAATGAATAATAAAAACAAACAAAGAGAAATAATTAAATACTAATAAAATACTGTGTTTTTAATCATAGTCTCTAATGTTAAGATGGATTTGAGTGGAAAAGATTTAGGCTGCCAATCATGAACCGTTTAAAGTCTTGGAGTATTGACTCTCCACCAAGTTCAGTTTCTCAATTTTATTAGTATTAGATGACCACAGCAAAATTTGACTCTCTTCCTTTATTCATTCTTCAGCTCTGCCCAGTGTAATGCACACACGCCTTCCTCAGTTTTCCTCTCAAAAATGGAATTATGCTTCTTTATTATCTCATCTCTATTTATCCCATTGCAAACACCTATCTTGTTGATGATGTCAGCCACATCAGCTGGATGACTTTGCAAAGTCACATGAGCTCGTTTTCATGTGATATGTGATTATTATTATTATTAGTTAATTTTTCACATTATCTTGCGAAATCAGCCATTTTTCACCTACTGTAACTGCTTTTTACAAGATAAGCTGTGTTTTGTTGAGATAACAACATGATCAATGTGAGCTAGAAAATGAGCGGCTGTCATGTAATGTCATTGGTCATTGATGGAACTGGTCAGTCTACCAGTAAGATAAGACATGCATTATGTCTAATTTTATAGGCACAATATGTCATATTCTGTTTGACTTCAGGCAAATTTTCAGAATTTTATCAAAAACCTCTGCATTTCATCATGCTTTTCAAAAATAAATAAACTGTTATTTTTTTTTTAGATAATATTGTAATTAACTCATTATCTCGAGTAAACAATGTAAAATAGAAAGCTGGAAACTTTAATAATCTTGTAAGCAATCATAAAGTAAGTTGTTGTCATGTGATCATTTTTTCAGACTATCAGACTATGACAGTACCCGAGAAAGACCTCTTAGTTTTGTCACAATTTTTAAAAAATAAATAAAAAAAAAAACAAAACAAACAATAAAAAGTTTTTTCAAGCATGACTTCTATGTGAAAGTTAATTTATGAAGAAGGACTCTTTCATTTTCCTCTTGTGGGTGTCCATTGCAGTTGTATTTCCCCCTCTGGGTTTGTTTCTGATTAGGTCAACTACTTCTTCTACTGAATTATGACATGCAGCTGAGTTTACTCACTTCAAACCATCTGAAGACTACTTCAGATTTGCTTGATCAGCAAATAGAAGCCCAACCACAGACAAAGCATAGTCGCCATGATCAACTATATCTGCTCCACCACTTTGTTTTCCTGTTTGCGCCATCAATGCACATTTTGGTGGTTACAACTTTTTGTTAATGGTGTCTTGTCTCCTCTTTTGGTTAACAGGGCCCCTTGGGTCTCAGTGGCCCACCTGGATATCCAGGAACTCCAGGCATGAAGGTAAGTAAAATAACACAGCTCGCATAGATTATTTTTATGAGTTGGATATCTCAGTGGTGATCAGTTTCAGTGTTTATAGTGCTTTCAAATTCAAATGTATCACATCGCTTGGTATTTCATGTACTTGGTGATTGACTTCCACAGGGACAACCTGGCCCCACAGGTGTCCGGGGCCCAGAAGGCCCACAGGGGCAGAGAGGAGAGACTGGTCACCAGGGTAGAGCTGGACCAGTTGGCATCAGGGTAATATCTTATGCCACATGAAACGCATTCACAAGGCAGTAATAGTATTACCAAATATAACATGACATTATTTGTTTTCAAAGGGACCCATGGGTACAGATGGAGGCCCAGGTTCCAAAGGACCAGTGGTTTGTACACAGTTGTTTAATTTAGGCAAAATCTCTTTTAATTAAACAAATAACAGATGTCTCAAAAACACAGCTCTCTCTTTACAGGGTAACATTGGTCCACAAGGTCAAGGTGGGAATCTTGGACCCCCTGGTCCACCAGGTCCTCAGGGTAGCACTGGTCAGCCTGGTATCAAAGGACAGCTGGTATGACTCTTAAGTTTTAACTGAATCATTCCTCTAAGTTGCTAGACAATCCTGAAAACTACAGCTTACAGTAATAAACATTTTTCCATTTCTGTGTCAAAGGGAGATGTTGGTGTCCCTGGTTTCAAAGGAGAGGCTGGACCCAAAGGAGAGCCTGTAAGATTTAAATAAAAAATGAATAATACATAATTAAAACTCAGAATTATGTTTCATTCATTGGAAATCATTGTACATGCACAGAAATAACAGGGAAATGTGAATTTCGGATTGTGTGTCCATTTCTTAGGGTCCCTCAGGATCCCAGGGAGTGCTTGGTCCCCAGGGTGAAGAAGGAAAGCGAGGAACACGTGGAGACTCTGGCTCTGTTGGCCCTCCTGGTCCCGTTGGTGAAAGAGTGAGTCAGCACTTTCCTCCATCTATGACATGTGTTCATAACAAAGTCATACTTTGAGGGCCGCTGTCCACTTCGTTATCACTTCAGACAGAAAAAAATAATAAATTTGTCTGTCTGAAAAAAAAAAAAAAAAAAAAAAAAAATTGAGGGGTAAATAACACACACACTGATGGTAGTAAATAATATCACCTCACAGCAGAAAGATCCACCTGCCTGGGAGGCAGACAACAAAGAAAGTTTGGCCCACATCACAGATCCACCAAATGTGGCCAAAATCTGTGTTTATCATAACTCATAACAGAGCAGTTACTGCCCCCTGGTCATGCCTGGCCTGCAGACCACATGATGGTGCCTAACTGAGCCATACTGAGCCAAAATGAGTCTGCTATCTGGCCCTGTGGAGTTCCTGCTGCTGTCTAACAGTAACTATAGGAGGGGTGGAGAATCAGACTAACAGTTTAACTGTTGTTTCCTTTGTGAATGTGATTATAATCTAGATCATCCTTTTTCAGGGTTCTCCTGGGAACAGAGGGTTCCCTGGTGCTGATGGCCTGCCAGGACCAAAGGTGGAGTTTATTTTTATTTTCTGATTCTGTTTAATATACAGTATCTTGTTTATTTTTTAAATGTCAAGTGTAAGGAAGAACTGTTTTGTCTTTTTTTAAAAGGGTGCTCAAGGAGATCGGGGCATTTCTGGGCCACCAGGGCCAAAAGGTTCTCTAGGAGACCCAGGGCGTCTAGGAGAGCCTGGTCTTCCAGGTGCAAGGGTAACAAAAGAGTTAGATTTTTTTGGTTGTTGTTTTTTTTACCTGTGAGCTACATTTTAATATGATAACCACATCTGAGTAGATATTTAAACAAATACTAATGATTCAGTTACTATTTTGGTAGGGTCTTACTGGTACCCCAGGAGTCCAGGGAGCAGAGGGAAAGCCAGGACCGCTGGTAGGTTAAACTGCTTAGTCATGATTTAAACAATATTTTAAAGATTATGTGTGTAGTATTTAGTGACATCTAGTGACACAAACTGCAAACTGTAATCAAAAAGATACTGATTGACATTGATGGTTTACACATCGCAGATTAAAGAAAAGTCTGATTTCTTATGTAGGGTGCTTCAGGTGAGGACGGTCGTCCCGGCCCAGCAGGGTCCATTGGAAACAGAGGTCCTGCAGGAACCATGGGGGCACCTGGCCCTAAAGGCTTCAATGTAAGTCTGGAGACTTAGTTCAACCAATGCATTAAGTGTCAGATCACAGTGGTAACGCAAGTGTTTTACTCTCAAAGGGTGACCCAGGAAAGACAGGTGAACAAGGATCTGCAGGAGTGCCAGGTCAAAGGGTAAGTCCGGTTAATAAATATGGAAGTGGACATGAAAACCTCAGATACTATCTGTGTAAGTCATCTTCTTGTTCCACAAACATCATCAGTTAGTTCTGTATTCATAGGTAGTTTTGTCACTTTTTTTAACAGGGTCCTCCAGGAAAAGACGGAGAGGTTGGCCCTGCTGGTCCCCCTGGTCCACCTGTAAGTATATCATTTCTACTACACAAAAACTGCTAAAAGCCTTTCCTGGCTGGTGCAAAATGATACAAATGATTGTCCCGTTTCAAAGGGGGTTGCAGGAGACAGAGGAGAGCAGGGACCGCCAGGTGTAAACGGCTTCCAGGTAAAGAACTGTTTTCAGCTGATTCATAACATGTCATAGAGTCACAGAGGGTTAATGTGAAGGGACAAAATCTGATGCTCACATTCTGTTCTTCATAGGGTTTGCCTGGAAATCAAGGCCCTCCAGGAGAATCTGGTAAACCAGGTGACCAAGTGAGTCCAATAGTGATTAAATACTCTTTGCAATGATTTTACATTGTTTGGACTCAACACCTGAAATCAAATCATGTCTCTTTCAGGGAATTCCTGGAGAACTGGGTCCTGTGGGTCAAATCGGACCAAGGGTAGGTAAACCTCAGCCTGAATTTTTCATTTATGTCACCGAGTGGACAGTGATGCTGATCACTTGATTGTATCCATCCTTTAGGGGGAGCGTGGAATTCCTGGGGAGAGAGGAGAACTGGGTCCAACTGGTCTGCAGGGCGCTAAGGGAATTCCTGGTGCACCTGGTCCAGATGGGCCAAAGGTACTATAAGCTACCATGGAATATGATTACAGAAAAAGTTTGGAGTGATTCAGACTGATTCAGATTAACCCTGATGTTTGTCATTGTAGGGCAACCCTGGTCCAACTGGTGCTCTGGGTGACGTGGGTCCTCCTGGTCTTCAGGGAATGCCAGGAGAAAGAGGCATCTCTGGTCCTCCTGGGCCTAAAGGTGACAGAGTAAGTTTGAAAACATCTTTGAGAATATCCTAAACTGATTTTAGAAAGTTAATTAGTTTATGTCTTTTCAAACCATGACTCAGGTCTCTGCTTCTGGAGGCTTTTTCTACATTTCATTGTTGAACAACATTGTTGTTGTTTCTGTTTAGGGAGCTATTGGTGAGAAAGGATCAGAAGGTACACCTGGAAATGATGGTGCAAGAGTAAGTTAAACATCATTTTTCCTGCCAACATTTTTCCCTGGCTTAGTTCTGAACAAAGTTCATTTTACACTTTGCTGGTGATGGACTTATGCAAGCTTAAGGCTTGTCCCTGCTTGTCTATGCTAATGGATTTCTCTGTGTTCTTATCAACCATAAACAATGAGTGCAGAGTCCCAACTTGTTTCTTTTCTACTATCTACAGGGAGCCCCTGGTCCTGTTGGCCCACTAGGACCTGCTGGGCCTAGTGGTGAGAAGGTAGACTTCTTTTTTTCTGTCATGTTGAAGACGGATCTTTTACACAAAATTACTGGATTAATGCAGATTAATGCAGCAGCACAGACTCAGTGAAGAACTTCGCTGAGGGCTGTCAGTAAACATGGGACTTCTTTACAGGGAGAACCTGGACCCAAAGGACCAGCTGGACCTCTAGGATCAAGAGGAATGCCTGTGCGTAGACTTGACCAGTGTTTCCAACAAGCACATTAAATCATTTTGACTATGTTTACTGGTTTACAGTACATCAGCTATGAGTTCTTATTATTTCAGGGAGGGAGAGGTGATCCTGGCCCAATTGGTGCTGTTGGATTTTCTGGACCCCCAGTGAGTCGACCGGACACATACTGAGTATTTGTTGCTTATAGTGACACAGGTGGTGAAATTATACATGTTAACAATGCTTTTCAGGGTCCTGATGGCCAACCTGGAGTCAAGGGAGAGCCTGGAGAGCAAGGCCAGAAAGGAGATGCTGGTTCTCCAGGACCGCAGGGTTTAGCTGGTGCTCATGGACCTCCTGTGAGTCTCAAGAATAAATAAATTACATGATTTGAGAGATGCTACAGTTTTACGTGCTGATGTGTTGTTGAGAAATTATTTAGAGTGTTGGTTTATCTTGTTTTTAGGGACCAGTTGGTGTTGCTGGACCAAAAGGAGGAAGAGGAACACAGGGTGCACCGGTAAGAAGTTGGATCAGCTTACTTTTGGTTCACTCCACTGAGTTAGTTGACTGATGTGAGTGATGAAAATGTCCTGCTTGCAGGGTCCCACAGGTTTCCCTGGATCTGCAGGAAGAGTTGGACCACCAGGCCCACCAGTAAGTACCGCCCTGAGCTTGTGTGAGCATGCAGGCAGGCTAAAAGAAAGATGTCTTCTTCAGTTCATGCTGGGATGGTGTTCAGGGAACATTTGGAGCAGGAATCATCTATAACTGAGGAGCACAGGATGTGTTTTGAATTTCATTGCATTATCTTTACATTAGACTAAGTTAAATTATAATCCGATTAAAACAAATCTATTTTACGATCCACATTAGTCTAATTTACCAAAACCAGTTCACAACAATATTCACCTAGCTAAGGAAACCAACAGATCGCATCAAGCAGCATAACGCTATGCCAGGAACATCTGCTGAGAAAGATAAAGAACAACAAAAATGTCTTATATAGATGGAGAGTAAAGAAATTAAAGTGGACGGAAGGGCTCGTGCATAATGGGACGTCATCAGCATCGTTATCAGTATCACTAAAGGCATGACAAAGGCTTAATTTTAATCTAGAGGTCCGGCTCGGTCAAGGATGGTACGCATTTTTTTGCGTGTCGACAGGCAAAAACTGGGAAAGGTGCTAGAATACCCAGTCTGGGACCATTCCATCTGAGACTTTTAAGATCCAATGGAGCTTGGTCAGTAAGAGCTTTATATGTGAGGAGAAGAATTTTAAATTCTATTCTGGATTCAACAGCGAGCCTATGGGAAGATAAACCTGGAGAAATATGATCTCGGCTACTGTAGCATTTAGGATTTTCAGAGTATTCTTTGGACATAACAGTAATAAGGAAATGCAGCAGTCCAATCTTAGCTAGACTATTATTCTTGTGAATCAGCTTGTATAAATACCGATTAGAGCCCAGTGAATTCGCTCAAACTGATTTGTCTTTAAAGTGCCCTGAGTGAATTGGTGCTATACAAATCAAGCTGAATTGAATTGACTCTTGAAGTAACAAACGCATGGACTAGTTTTTTCTGCATCACTCTGGAGCAGGAGTGATGACCCCAAAATTATATTTCTTATTTTGGGGGAAAAATAAATAAATAAATAAATAAATAAATAAACTTTACATCTGCAACATCTCTCATCAGGGTCCAGTGGGAGAACCTGGACCTCTGGGACCTCCAGGAAAAGAAGGTCCTGCTGGACTTCGGGGAGATCATGGACCTCCTGGGCGACAAGGAGAACATGGACCTCCAGGACCACCAGGGAGTCCAGGAGACAAAGGGGATTCTGGAGAGGATGGCCCCACGGTAAATTGATGCTGTTTGGATGAATTTTTTTCTTTGTGGTTTTCGAAAGAACCAAATGTAAATGTTATGCGTTTACTGGTTTCAGGGTCCTGATGGACCTCCGGGACCAGCTGGAACTACAGGACAGAGAGGCATTGTGGGTCTTCCCGGTCAGAGAGGAGAGCGTGGGATGCCAGGTCTTCCTGGACCAGCGGTTGGTATCACTGAAGTCCAGTTTCAGGTTCTCTGCTGTAGTTAATACTTGTGTTTGTTTTTGAGCCACCAGTTTTTATCTTGCAGGGTCCACCAGGAAAACAGGGATCTCCAGGACCATCTGGAGATAAAGGCCCCTCTGGTCCCGTCGGTGTTCCTGGTGCTAACGGACCTCGTGGTGATCCTGGTCCTGCTGTAAGTACTTGTGTAAAACTGGTTGCCAGGTTACAACTCAGAAGCTGTTCTAAGCATGAATTTTGTCTGGTCCACAGGGTCCTGCAGGTTCTGACGGACCACCTGGAAAGGACGGTGTTCTTGGACAAAGGGTGAGATGAAAGAATCAGAACTTCTTTGGTCTTTTTTCTCATGTCACAAGTGACTGACAGAAGCTAAATTTCAGGGAGACCGAGGAGATTCTGGTCCAGAGGGTTTGATTGGTCCTCAGGGACTTCCTGGACCTCCTGGTCCTGTTGGTGCAACGGGTGATTCAGGAAGAAGAGGAGAGGCGGTAAGTGGATTTTCAATTTCTCTGTGGGTGTTTTGTTGGGTACACGCTGTTCTGATCCAAACCAGTTTTAGGGATTTGGATAATTCTCTTGATTTCCTTTATGATCCTGAATTCCTCACAATTCTACTCATCTACAGGGCTCAAGAGGACCTCAGGGTCCACCTGGATCAGCTGGAAAGAGAGGACTAGTAGTGAGTCTCCATCATTCTGACGTCTGCTTAAGTTTGTGTAAAACAGCAAGAAAATAAGTTTTTTTTATATGATATATGTATGATGAATCATTTTAATTTCAGGGACCCCAAGGACCAAGAGGAGATAAGGGTGACCTGGGTGACCATGGCGAGAGAGGGCAAAAGGGGCACAGAGGCTTCACTGGTCTGCAGGGTCTCCCTGGACCTCCAGTAAGTTAAATGGTGCTATGGTGCAGAATATCTATTGAACATCTACTAAACGACCAATAGGAATAATAAAATTATAACAAAGGGTTCCTGACACATGCAGGGAGTGAGAACTGGTTAAAGCCGTACTATTAGCCACTGAGAAAACATTTGTAATTTCTATTATAAATAATGGTTCCTGTCATTGGAAGCACATATGGTAGATATTTGTTTATGGCGGGATGGAGGGAATGATTACAGCCAGCACTGCTCTTACATCAGACTTATTTTAAGATGTTCTTAACTGTTTTTAATGTAATCCATAAAATAAATAGACAAATAAATTGATAATTGATTAAATAAATTGATACATAAATTATAAAATAATAAAAATTACAATAAATGAATAAATATATTCATTGTAATATTGACTTGAACACTAGAGGTGGATAAAATCACGAACAAGAGGTCACTGCCTTAACAGCTGGCAACAAATTAGTAAACTGTTGGCCAGCGGTGTGTGTACTGCCACCAGCGGTGATTTGGTGATTTGGCTGCACCATTCTCTGTCATTTCGCAGCAACTATATACAAAAACATAGCAGAACGTTGATGTGATCACTTGCGTACACAGCAAGTATAACCTGGCCCTGAGGAATCGAACCATCGCATGTGGTTTCATGCTTATCTAATAGATCCTTGCCATCATGTGAGCCAAAGAGACAAATAAACATTTTTTCTTGTTTTTAGGGTACAACTGGTGAACAAGGAGCTCCAGGAATTGTTGGACCTAGCGGCTCGAGGGTAAACGATATGTTTGTTTTAGATTCAGCAGCTGTATTCATGCAGAACAATAAATTATAGTAAATTATATACATATTTTTTAGTGATTTCTAAATTAGACGTTATAGGATAACAACCTTCTGCTGGAATATGATTCAGGGGCCTCCTGGACCTGTTGGACCTTCTGGAAAGGAAGGATACGTGGGTCAGCCGGGGCCAATGGGACCTCCAGGAACCCGTGGACTCAGTGGAGAAATTGGACCAGAGGTACAGTCTCATTATTGAGATCAGAGAGCGTGCAGGACTCATAAAGCTTTTCTGCAAACAGCCGGATGAGAATGCCGTTAAAGAGCTGAACATCTTTTAAACAGATGTTTGTAAGGAGGAAAAAAAAAAGAAAAATCTTATTCTGAGCTGTGCAAATTTTGGACTTTTAACATGGAAAAATAAAAAAGAAGCCTTTTTACCAAATCCACAGGGCCCCCCTGGAGAGCCTGGACCCCCAGGCCTTCCTGGTCCTCCAGGACCTCCCATGGCGGCGATGGATGATCTGTTTGGAGGCCCACAGGATTATGATTCTGGGCCCCCTCCCCCTCCTGAGTTCAGTGAGGACGAGGCTCTGCCCAACAGCAACTCCTCCACCATAGTGCCCATTGACCCCAGCGTGCAGGCCACCCTGAAGGCCCTCAGCAGCCAGATTGACAGCATGAAGAGCCCAGACGGCAGCAGGAAACACCCAGCCAGGACCTGTGATGACCTGAAGAGATGCTACCCCATGAAGCAGAGCGGTGAGTGTCTCAGGGAACTTAAAATAAACGGGTTTCTGTCATAGAATTTTCAGAATAACATGGAAGTTATTCTCCATCCTGATGGTTTTCATATGTAGGCGAGTACTGGGTGGATCCAAACCAGGGCAGTGCAGAGGATGCCATCAAGGTTCACTGCAACATGGACACTGGAGAGACCTGCATCTCTGCCAACCCACCCAGCATACCCCGTAAAGTGTGGTGGAGCGCCTCCAGGAACAAACCTGTTTGGTTTGGAGCCGACATCGACAGCGGGACACATGTGAGCGCCAACTTTTGGATGATTAGCAATAAGAAGGAAGGCGGAAAATGTAGCTGGAAGCATGAACATGCTGTACTTCTGTTTCTAGTTCACATACGGGAACAGAGACCAGCCGGCAAACTCTGTCACGGTGCAGATGACTTTCATCCGCCTGCTCTCCAAAGAGGCTGCCCAGACCATCACCTACCACTGCAAGAACTCTGTGGGCTACATGGACGCCAAGACTGGTGATCTGAAGAAAGCTGTGATCCTCAAAGGCTCCAATGACCTGGAACTCAAAGCCGAAGGAAACAACCGCTTCAGATACATGGTGGTGGAAGACACCTGCTCAGTAAGTTCCTCTCATTTATCCAAACTCTTCTCTACAGCTGGCAGTCGTCTGTTTTATTCCAACATTTCCTACAAAACCAGCAAGGACCTGGAACAAGAAGGGTAACCGATGTGAGAAAAAGGGCACAAAAGTATAATTTATCCGCTCTGAGATCTGAGTTTATTACAGCAATGAAAAAATGTTCTTCTAGCCAAACTCAAATGATAGAGGAAAAATAAAGTTAAACAAATATTTCCTAAAAAATATTTTGGGATATTTCTGCTGACTAACGGATCTCAGACCATACTGAATGAACCAAAGAACCCTAATGATAACAGAGCAAACAGGGCTGAGGTCCTTTGAAGGAAATCAAACCAGTAAGATGTTTAATTTTGCTAAAATAAGCGATTAGCACCTAATGTAATTGTTGCAGTTGGTGCAGTCTATATTAGCAAGTTAAGGTAAGCATGTGTCATTCTGCTCAATTCCTACATTCAGCAGAATGTAGTTCAGGAAAGTTTAGGAAAGCCTGAACTTTCCTAAACTTTCCTTTGTCTTCTAAGGACCTATACATTTTAGATCTGGCACTTAAAAAAACACCAACAATTAGTGATTAGCATCTATTTTATTTGTAATTGTGGCTTTCTTGAACTTTAAGGAAGTTTAAGGCAGTTGTTGTAGTTTTTCTCCTCTTATATAAACACTGAGCCCCAAAATCTGATTCTTACCTGATTTCTGGAGATTACAGCAGTAGTCTGATTATGAGAAATCAGATTAACAATTTCTCTCAAATACTCGGATGTCTCAGTGCATCTAGACCCTCATGTTTGATTTATTTAGTGTTAGCTCCCACATTTTAGCTAACACTAAGACTGTGGGCATCACCATGTTCAACAAAAAAATCCACGTTTTGAAAATCTATGCTATCAACAATTTCCCCACTGAGGGACTAATAAAGGTTTCTTAAAAAAAAAAAATTCAAGCATGGCTGTTCTTTACGTCTGTAGCTGTGTACTAGCTTACCGACACGGATAAACTGTGTGTTTTGCACGCACCTGGTTGGCATATCCTGTGGATGAAGTAGTCAAAGGATTGGCCCAACATTAGCATGCTAGCATAGGGGTAACTCTATCTGGCTATAATAAGCAGTCACAGCAGTGTTAATCTGTTAAGATCTCCAGTAAAGTTTGTGAAAGTAGCAGGTGAAAAATGAGGCAGATGTTGGTGATCATCCTCTACTCTCTCATTAATCCACTCTTGTTCCACATCAACTGTTGTGTGAGATTAGAGTAATTCTGCAATCAGTAAAGTGTAAATCTGATCCTCAGAGCTGGAATGTGGGGATTAAGATTTCATTTGTTCACAATAATGCAATTTTTTATATCAATATTTCTAAACATTTAAAGTTCTATTTAATTATAAAATAGCTAATCTAGTCATCCATTTTTGTAGCTGACTAACAAAATAACTTCTCCTTCTAAATGAAAAAGCATCTAGACAAAACTTGCAGAACTTTTGTTGTTTTTAGTGACAAAAACATGAAGTAAACAACAGGGTAGGTCGTCATAGTTTTAGCTACTAGTTTTAATGGCTTTTAATCATTGCGGGATTCTTCAATTTACTGCCTTTGGGTCATTAGTGGGAACAAAAACAGTTATAAAGCCATTACACATTTAACATCTTTTGATCAACTTCTCCTATCAAAACTACCTATTGTGCAAATTATTGTAACCCTTTAAATGCCTGTTTGATTACATGATCGGCTCTGTTTTTATGAGAAAATATGAACATGAGTTTTCCATATATTACATTTTGGGAAGCTGTTTTTTTCACCTCTTTTTAAAGTCTTAATTTACTTAAAATGAGTAACAGCATTGATTTTGATGTTGGTGTTGTTTTTTTTTTTTTTGCAGTGCCAGATTAAAATATACAGAAACGATTATAAAAACGTAACAGATTAAATCTTTAGTATATATAAGACTGATGTTAAAGAGAAAAAGTATGTATTGTATGGAAAATAATTAATTTTATGTGTTCATATTCATAAACAGTATCATTGTGTAACCATATAGTCGTTTAAAGCGTGAAAGAATTTAAATACATACAAATTTGGAAATTTTGATAAGTTGACTGAAATATTTGAGCAATGAAGTGAGATAAATATTAATCTGTAATGTCATTAAAGTTTTTTCTTTTGGGAGAATACCGTTTTTTCCTGAAATTGTAGTAAATTTGTTCTTGGTATCTTGTTGACCTTAAAGAAAAACTAAAACTGGAATTCCAAAGTTCTTCAAGAGAAACACTTTCTTACAGAAAAATCCTCCCTATGTGAGTAATACAACCAAAAAGACTTGATGGAAAAAATGAACTGAATGGACAAAACATCCTTAATCACCCACATATTTTAACATCTTAACACTAAGAAATTCTGTGTATGTTTTTATCTGTAATCTGTTTGTCTCTCTTTTACAGCAAGCAAATGGCAACTGGGGAAAGACAGTGTTTGAGTACAGGACACAGAAAACTGCAAGACTTCCTATTGTGGATATGGCCCCTGTGGACATTGGTGGCCCAGATCAGGAGTTCGGCATTGATATCGGGCCGGTGTGCTTCTTATAAAGTCGTCAGCAGGGATGGAGCGAGGGAGATTTCTGAGACTGTTGAACTGACAGCTGACACGATCAGCCACGTTGTACATACCAGTACTGGGGACTATTCTGGCCCTGTGGCAAGATATTTATTGTGCCTTTCAACCCAGTTCAAAACATCAAAGATTTGTAAGTTAGTATGAATGTTTGGATTTTCCAAAAATCAGTTGGCAAAAATTCTGAATCATTCCTTTGTTGTCTTGTGTATGTTTGACTTTTAAGCTTCAGGCGTTGTGAAGATCCAAAAATCTTTAAATTAATTTCACAAATCGCTGCCAAAGAATCTAAAAGATTTCAAATGTTACTTAAAACTGCTGTTTATAAGCCCAGAACAGTTCCAGTGAAGCCGGGTCCAATATCCCGCCATGCTATTTTCTTTCATTTTTTTTAAAACAGATTTGCAGATTATTAGTATTTTTAAATATAATAAGTTGTGGTGCTATTGGTGAAAAACGGTTGCTCAGAGGTGCATAGTCAAAGATCTGATGTCTTTTCCCAGTTATTCTGAACTCTGGACCGACCGCGAGGACAATTAGGTCTGTTGATAACTCTGTGTTAGCTACCTCGTCCGAACTGAGAAAACGATGACACTACATGTAAATCTTTTTCATTCCAAGGTGCTGTTTTGTAAGTTGTGTGATCTTTGTGCACTTCTTCCAGGCCCGTGGTACAGGGCAGGGTTTGGGGATGCAAATAAAGATCTTTTTGTCGATGGAGGGAGGAGTGAGATGGTGTGTGGTGATTGGTGACATTTTATTCCTTCATCGTCAGTATGGTCAGCTAGCACAAAATATCCTTTTTTTAAATGCATGCCATTTCCCCCTTCGCAGTATCCTGGACTTATATGCTCTTGAAACCCTTCTTATTATCAGTTTTATAGAACAAGATGGCTTTGAGTGGCTGTTTGCTTTGTATTTCTTGCTATGCAACAAATTAAACTAAATGCTTGATTATCCCCCGTAACTCTTGTCAAATTAATTCAGCTGTAGTTTTGGTTAGTAGCTCATTCTGCACACAAACTCCTTTTTTCATAGTTAAAGAAAAAATTAAGTACTTGTCTCCAGTTTCCAGGTTGTTTCCAATCAGAACTCTTGAGTTTATTTTTCACGATTATGCCTTCAAGCAACTTTGTGGTTTTCAGTATATTTATTATAGATCTGTAAAAGAGGCTGGGAAGCTGTGTAAAACATGAATCTCATCAACTCATATTTTATTCCTAGTAGAACATAAAAACATATCAGATGATGAAACTGAGACATTTTACCATTTCATGGAGCATATGAGCTGATTGTGAATCTGATGGCAGCAACTCGCAGTTCCAGGGTGATGTTCAGCATCGTGTAGCATCCCTTCTTCTTTAAACAACTGTCTGTAAACATCTAGGAAGTGAGGAGACCAGTTGCTGGAGTTTTAGGAGAGGAATTTTGTCCCATTCTGGTCTGATGCAGGATTCTAGCTG
>JBAGKP010000014.1:27379982-27392171 GCA_037177255.1 Melanotaenia maccullochi | reverse complement strand
AAGTTCAGTACTACTCCCAGATTCCTGGCTTGGTTGTTAGTGTTGAACTTAGATGTTTGAAGCTGAGTACTGACTTTTAATCTTTCTTCTTTGGAAAAACTATTATTTCAGTTTAGTCTTCATTTAACTGAAGGAAGTTCTGGCACATCCAGTCTTTAATTTGATCAATGCAGTGGATCAGTGTTTTGGATTGGACTGCAGTCTCCTGGTGAGATGATTATGTAGATTTGTATGCAATTCATTGCAGTGCCAAAAAAGTCTAACCCAGTTTTTCAGCTGGTCTATAAGATGTTATGGTTGACTGCGTCAAATGCAGCACTGAGATCTAGCAGTACCAGGACTGAAATGTTTCCACTATCTGTGCTCTAACGGATGTTATTAAAGATCTTAACTTGAGCATCTCAGTGCTGTGGTGTGGCCGAAAACCTGACTGGTAGACATCAAATCAGTTATTTAGAGTCAGGAAGTTGTGTAGCTGTTGAAAGACAGCTTTTTACTATTATCTTACTAAGAAAGGGAAGGTGTGATATCGGCCTGTAGCTGCTCATGAGTGACGAGTCTAGGTTTTTCTTTTTCAGTAGTGGCTTGATGACGGTTGTTTTTAGGGTCTGAGGGAAGAGAAGAGACCTGAAAGCAGAGACGTGTTTACAGTCTGTAAGAAATGGTAGGTCATGCATCCTGAAACAATATTGAAAAACCATTAGTTGTGGTTTTCAGATGGCCAGTGATCTCATCCGGTTTTTAGGACTGGCTGAAGAAAAGTGTGTCACGGTGTTCATGTCTCTGAGTGGACACAGTGATGACATATGTCCTGCCTCTGGCATGGAAGCACTGACTTTGGTTTAGATCCAGAAAGTGATGACAGTGTAATATGTGATGTGTTGTTGATCATATGGGGTTGTATTTAAATCATTTACGAAGTGGTGAGATTTATATTCATTTTACATAGTACACATAAAAGTTTAGAACTGAAAGAGGGTGTAGTTTCTTTTTGTCATACATGTATTTTATCATACGCTCTAGTTTTTGACAGTTGAAGGTAAAACATCCAGAAATCTTGTTTCATTTAAACAACAGTCCAAACCAGCAGATTGTGCTTGAATAGGTACACGTTCCTTATCCTGGAGATCTGAGCTGTGGCTAACCCTAACCCTGGACTGAAGCCATGCTGGGGTCACGTCAAACGCAAAGAGGCATTTTTCATCTTTGATTACTCAGCTTTTTCTCAGAGTTTTACTAAGAATGAGGTTATTCTTTTAAGGAAAATGTGGTTTAGGAACTCTAAGAGGAAATGGGTTGTATATTTATAGACTCTCTGTAGAGTCGATGCTGAGACTGAACCTGAGCTTAAAAAACAGCAACAAACAGATTTGATCTTTTCTGTCACATTTGAGATGACAGTCTTCAGAGTTTAGTCTCTAGTTTTTCATGTGTGAAGATCTGTAGCGTTTTGTAGGTTCGATTTTTACACATTTGATCATTTTCAACTATCAGTCTATCTTTCTCAGGATGTCATCTTGGTCTCGGAGATTACAGTAAATAGGAGGAATGTTTACAAGTGATCCTGCTTTAATGTCTACAAACAGAATTGTATTATTTCAGTTCTCTTTTCCATGTGAACATTTAAAAGCTCAGCATGCAGAATGTGGTAGCGGGTAAAAATAATGAATTGTTTTTCATTTAACCCTTAAGGGTCTGAGCCTATTTTACTTTTATATACTACATAAAACACGTTTTACCACATGTTTGGCATCTTTTTTCAGCACAGCTTCACCTCTATGAGCTAATCTAATAATCTAATCATTATTTTTTCACTGTAACCTACTATAGTATTCACATATTAAATATAAATACAAAAAACGATCAAATCTGTATTGAGAAAAAAACAGTGTAATTTGAGTTGATTCAATCTTGTTTTGTGACAAAATTACCAAAACTAAAAACATGAATATTTTTAAATAAATGCAAAAAGTGCCATCCCATCCCACTTTTACAGTAACTGTACTATATTATAAATGATGGTCTATCAAAGTTAAAAATACCAAATCAATATTTTTTCACCCCTTTTAACCCTGAAAATACCAAAAACAGCACAAACAAGCTTACCCACATTAGATTAAATGCTGTCCTTGAACTCTCTGGAATACATTCAACATGGTCTCTGTGAAGATAACACTGAATTTCTGCCCTAAGCTTTTATATTAATTGCTACTGTAACTTGCATGTTGTGATTGAAGTTGGTACACACAGTAATCAAACTTGTTCTCCCCTTCTCTGGATTTTTCTTCCATTTTTTTCTTTTAGCATATAAAAAGATAGAGATAAGGACTGGAAAACCAAAAGAGGCTGTAGCACAGGGCTACTCAGTTCGGTTCTACGGTTAAAAAACATAAAAATACAAAAACAAATAAAGGCAATAAAAAAAACAACAACAAAAACAAACAAACAAGCAAACAAACAAAAAGAGTATTTTCCATTTTATTGTGGATGACATCATAACGGTGTCATAACTAATTAATTTTAATTGTTCTGACTAGTTAATTTCAAAGATCGTTTAAAAGGTCCATCCCTGGTTTAAGCTAATACCAGCTTCTGATAACTTATAACGAGATTTGTTTCTTATATGCAAGAGAGGATTGTAAGTTATTAGAAGCATTTTCTGCAGCAGTTCCAGATGAAGCAAAGTCTACATTAATGCTCTCATGTCTAACTAATTTGAAAACTAATGTCCCAGCTAAGAAACCCTAATCACTAACTGAACCACGGTCTAACGTGGTCAGTCCAGCGATCCATGGTCGTGTCCATGCCAGCAGGCGGTAGCAAATATGAGGTCATCGCCACAGTAATAATGGCGGCACCTCGAGATGGGGCAACAGTTAAAATATCTGCCTCCTGTCGTCTACATGCTTAATGTAGAGCACCTGAATCAATACAACATTGTAGTTTGTATTAATATTGTAATGTGTGATTTAAACCCTTCATATTAATTAAATTAATAAAACAAAGTGATTTAAAAATGCTGCACAACCATGGCTCATAAACCCCCCCCCCCCCAAAAAAAAAACAACAGAATACATGGCCCCAGTGTTCTCATTAGCAGCTGCATATCTGATTTCTTATTCAGCAAACTTGGAATAAAAAAATTAGATTTTTAACTGAGGAAATCTAACACAGGCCGTTCTGAGGCTCCATCATGTCCAAATGATTGAAGTTTTACAAGATTTGACGTCTACTATGAATCCATGCTTGAAAAAAAAGAGAGAGGTTCCTTTTCTTGCAGCAGAGAAAGATCTCGCTTCAGCTTTTTCCACAATCCTGGGTCCTTTAAACCCAGGAAAAGTACATCCTCATTACTTCGGCTGTCCAACTGCCTCCAACTCCTTCAGCAGTGGGATTTTTTACTCAGATCTCAGCAAATTTAGGCAGACAGGGAGCTCATCAGTAGAAGCTGATGATCTGCTTTGATTTTAAAAAGGTGTCTCTTGCCAGTTCAATCTCCTTTTGTGCTGCTTAAACAAAAAGCAGCTGGGGGAGGGAGATGTGGTAGTCCCATCTCCGCTGCAGCATGACATTACTGAAGCACAGGATGCAGGAAGACAGATTCTTTGCCACACAAGAGAAAGAGAAAAAAATCTTTGTCAAATTGAAGCCGAGAAGCAGCCTAACTGGGGAAGTGCTGACAGGGAGTGATGGTCTCCTCTCAGAGGTGTGCTCTGGATGTTTGAAAAGACCATTCGGTGTTTGGACTCCAGTCAACACAGATCACTTTTTCATGCTGTTCTCACATCAGAAGCATGAGTCACTTCGCAGAAACACCCTGATGCTCTCATTAAAACTCAATAAATAAAGGAGTAAACTTTGACAGGGAGGGTTTTCCACTGTGACACCAGGGAAGCAGCTGCTCCCGGATGATTAATACCGCAAGAGAACATTTCTGACAGCTCATGCTAGGAATGTGTTGATGTTTCCCTCCATCAAATATCCACATTATCATGAAAATGAGGAAACTGTATTAGTGTTGACCTGATCAACCCAAATCAACATGTTCAGAGTATTACCACAGCTGTTTGGATCAGGAGAACCGGATGATGGGATTGTGTTTTCTTTCATTTACAAAAGCCTGTGATCATTTCTATGTGTTTTTTTATTTCCCTGTCACGCACCGCTCTAACATATGCTACTGGGGATCCCTACCTTGGCATTGTAGGGGATGTAGTGCTTGGCCAGAGCCTCCGGGGTGTGCATCCATGATTTATCTGAAACACACAAACAGCTCAGTCAGCACAGCAGTTCTCATTGAGAAAGAGGTACAATTAGCCACATGTGTGGTTAAGTCATGAGAAAACATGTGAAGAAGCACATTCATGAGACTTAACATTGATGGAAAAGAATGAGCCGAGCTACTGAGCAGAACTGTGTTACATACTGGATGTTACCCACCACCACCACCACATTTCTGCTGGACAGAAACACTGGGAAATCTTCTTTACACAAGTGATTGTAGGTAATGGTTATTTCACAGATGGAGAATGTTTCCACATCAGAAAAATGTGCGTGTCAGGATGAAAAAGGAGAGGATGGGGAGAGGAAGATCAGATGGAGACCTGGTTGAATGGTGTAGGCTGTTAGCTAGCTAAGGTTAGCATCAGGAAAGTCTCAAAGCTGAAGGTAACAAACAGCAACAATGTGTTACCTTCAGGAAGGTGGAAGGAAACTAACGTACATTTACACTAAATAAAAAGCAGAGAGGTGAATGAACCTCCATCTGCTAAATGAGGGCTGGGTTTATTTTTCTACATGGAATTAAGTACACTTTGGTTCAGGATGAAGGCCTCCATCATTCCTCTGGTCACCTGCTGAGACTTTTCTACCTGCTTCACGCACCCAGCTGTTCTCTCAACCCCATCCACCCTCATCCTGTCCTCATCCATCCTCCTTCATCCATGCCCCCTCACCCTGTCCTCATCCATCCTCCTTCATCCATCCTCCCTCACCCTGTCCTCATCCATCCATCCTCCCCTTCCTCATCCATCCTCCTTCATCCATCCTCCCTCACCCTGTCCTCATCCATCCATCCTCCCCTTCCTCATCCATCCTCCCTCATCCATCTCCCCTCACCCTGTCCTCATCCATCCTCCCCCACCCTGTCCTCATCCATCCTCCCTCATCCTGTCCTCATCCGTCCTCCTTCATCCATCCCCCCTCACCATGTCCTCATCCATCCTCCCCTTCCTCATCCATCCATCCTCCTCTTCCTTATCCATCCTCCCTCACCCTGTCCTCATCAATCCTCCCTCATCCTGTCCTCATCCATCCTCCTTCATCCATCCCCCCTCACCCTGTCCTCATCCATCCTCCCTCATCCATCCCCCCTCACCCTGTCCTCATCCATCCCCCCTCACCCTGTCCTCATCCATCCTCCCTCATCCATCCATCCTCATCTTCCTCATCCACCCCCCTCACCCTGTCCTCATCCATCCTCCGTTATCCATCCATCCTCCCCTTCCTCATCCATCCCCCCTCACCCTTTCCTCATCCATCCTCACCTTCCTCATCCATCCATCCTCCCCTTCCTCATCCATCCTCCTCTTCCTCATCCATCCTTCATTATCCATCCATCCTCCCCTTCCTCGTCCATCCTCCCTCATACATCCATCCTCCCCCTTCCTCATTCATTCTCCGTCATCCATTCAACCTCCCCTTCCCTTATTCATCCATCCATCCATCCATCCTCCTTCCTTTCCTAAATTGTTTATCTATCCATCCTTTTCTGTCCTCTCTCATCTATTCATCTATACTTTCCTTTTCTCTCAGTCATTCATTCTTTTCTTTCTGATCCATCCTTTCCTTTCTAAACTGTTAATCTATCTATTCTTTCCTTTCCTCTCTCATTCATTCATACATCCTTCCCTTTACTGTCATCTATCATTTTCCTCATCATTCATTAATCTGTCTATCCACCCATCATTTCCCTCCCTCATCATTCATTAATCCACCCTTCCTTTTTGTCATCATCTATTCATTGGCTCATCCACCCATCCTTTTCTTTCTCATCTATTCATCCATCCATCCCTTCTATCATCTTCCATTCATCCATCTATCATTAACTCCTGCATGTGTTCATCCGTCCTTTCGTCTCTCATTCGTTCATCCATCCTCCTCTGCTATCATCCATCCTTCCTTTTCCTCATCCACCCATTCATCTGTTTATCCACTCATCCGTTCCCCTTTTCACCCATCATTTCCTTCTCTTATCCATCCATTGTCATCTTCATCTTTTTCCCCATCTCAACTCCTTTTTGTCCTTCTTCACATCATTAATCTGTTTCTCTTTGTCAGGTACCATCTGGAGTCAGGTGTGTGTGTGTGTGTGTTGGGGGGTCGGGGGGGTGGTTAGGGTGGATGTTTCACATACAGTGAAATCTCTCCTGCAGGGGGAAATAATCTGTGTTTAATCATCAGGTTCTGACTCATTAGGTCCCGTTACATTCAATAACAACTTCTTCAGAGTCTGAACTGCAGACGTATCTTTATCCTTACAGGTCACCGACATCAAAGACCAAAACATCCCATTAAGCTGCTTTCAGCAATTCTCTCATTCCTCATTTCCTGCTCATCACTTGCTTCTCAATGTGCTAATGAATCTTATGACAAAAGCTCACGACTGTGACCTCGGGGAGCTCAGCCTGTTTAAGTTGCTTGTGTTCATCCAGACTTTGCAACTTGTCATCGCAGTGGGTCGACTTCGCTGCCAATGTTAATGACTTTGTCTACAGTATTGTTGTAGGCTACCAAGATTAACTAATTTAACATTTAATCTGATTAGCGTTTCTCATTTGCTTAATTTTAATTGGTTTTATGGGCAATAATCAGGAGAAAATGTGATGATGTCGATGCTAAAAGGTTCATTTTCAGTTACATCTGTTCAGCTGCTTCGTCAACATGTTTGGGGAGTCTGCCCGATGCTTTCCTCTTGAATCTCTGAATATTTTGATGATATTATGGACGGTAAACAGAGTGGATCTTAAAAGTCTCTAAAAATGTTATGTTGAACATCTTTTCTGAAATTGTTTCACCTCCATCTTTACATCTGAAAGACCTAGCTCTCTGAAATATTCCTGCCAGTTAACCAAATTAGCTGTTAAAATATCATCTACTTGTTTCTGATTTGTACCAGTTATTTTTCCAGCCTTTTGTTGTCCCTGTTTCAGCTTGGTAAAGATGCGCTGCTGCTGTTGGATTCAGTAAGAGCTAATTATTTTCCATGACATTGTAAAATGTTTCTGTTTGAACACCGAAAACTTTATGTTCTCTTATGAATAAAATATGGGTTGATGAGATTTGTAAATCATTGTCTAACATGTAAATTGAAACAGAATGCAGAGTCCCAACTTCTTTAGATCTCGGGCTGCTATCTTGTTCTTTCTAACAGCACAAGATCAAATTTAGTACTTCAAAGCAAAGATGTTGAACACAGACACACACTACCACCATTGCAAGTACATTACATAATATTTTTAAGGCATATGTTTTTAAATTCAGAAGCTTAAGAGGTGAATACCTCTGCAATTCTCTACATGACCGTGCCGGTCTGCAAGTTTCTTTTGACTTTCTTACCACTTCACTGACAACTTGGAGCTCTTCTTCGACTTAAAGCGTCCTTCTTCTTGGTTTACTTAACAGCTGTGCAATGAGATTAAACCTGATTGCACCTTGCAACGGGCTCCTCAAAAGATAATTCCGCTCCTCATGGGACCCTCGAATGAAAGCTGATGGGGGGAATGACACATCACCTCCTCCTCTTTTACAACTAGGGAGGCCAGGAAACTAAACTGCGAGACAGAGTAAAGAGAAGGGCAGGCAGAGCAGCGCTGAGAGCTGACAGCAGCATGGCAGCCTGGCTGACATCTTTTAAAGTGTGCACACTGTGTTCTGATTAAAGAGGCAGAGTGGGAATATGGGCTTCCTTGTCTGTTGGCAGCATAAAATGGCAAAACATGAACAGAAGACAAATTACTTCAAGCATATTGATTATTTTCTGTCATGCAATTATTACAAGTCAGTAAAGTTATGAACAAAAACTAAAAGGATGTCTGTCGACTTAAAGTAAGCACAATGCCTTATTTACCTATGGCAACATAAAAATCTGGACCCAGTCCTGTACTAGGTCGGGCAATAGATCGCTGTGAGTGGGCCCCATTGGTCAAGTGAAGTTTGAATTTATAAGATTAATAATCTAACATCTGGCAGATATCAAAGCAGATTAGGTATAAAATACCATGGAAGTATTTTACTATCAAAAAACAAAACCTTTGCTGAAACTTAGCCTAAATATGATTCAGATAATAACAACTATAAGAGAAAATGTAACATTTCATTCATGAATAACAAAGTCAGTCTAATAATCTCAACCAATAATCAGACTTTATGTCTAAATGACCTAAACGGCGACATTATAAGAGATACGTTCAGCACCATGGATCACATTTCACACAGAACAGCAGCGATGCTCAGCCCAGATGTTTCCATCAGGCTCTTACCACTCTACAAACTTCTACATCCAGTCAAAGGGGAACCGTGGAGGTAGTTCCTGTACAGGTAGTTCATTTTAGAGAAAGGCTTCTAGGGCTCAACCAGACTGATCATGTTTATTATTGTACAACTTACTTCAACATCAAGGAAACATCTTCAAAATACTGACAGTAAAAACGTAGTTATGTCTTACTACATTTAGCAAAGACGAGTCGGACTGAGTTTAATCCAGCTGCAGAGGAAGAGGGTGAGGAGGGACACACACAAGCACTTACATGCACATGAATGTGTGGTTGCTATGGTTACTATCTTGCTAGGTCTCGTCGCATTGCTGGAATCATCCAAGCTGCTGGAAGTTGTTGATTCTTGCAACACGATACCTGATGCGTGTTATTTTCGACATGTTATTCTTGAACCATTTTATTATGTCTTAAGGTATCAGTCTAATTAATTAAAGCTAGTGAATGACTTCATGCCAAACACTGCAATTACTACAGAACATGACATAACTTCGCCTTTAAAGTTGTTGCGAGATTTGATGATTATTCACACACAGATTAAATATACAGACACACAAGTTGCAAATATCTTCAGTTTTCTCAGCGCTGAAAAAGCACAAACAGAAACAGAGTCTGATTTGGATGATTTATACCACTGTAAAACACTGAGACCCGCCCACAGCGCCGGGTCTGAGCTGTGTGAGAAAGTAAGGCTAGCTTCACTGCTTCCAAAGAAAACTCAATAACACTTGAATATATATTGAAGATTATAATCAGACAGAAAAAGAAAGCCAGTTAGGAGACATTAGTAATGATCTTAGATTGTTGCTGCCCATCAATCTGGGAAGTGTTACACGTATATTTCTGTTGGTAAATAAGATTATTCCCACACAGGAAACAGTCACAGCTGCTGCCAGTCTTCCCAGAAACGGGCATCCGAGCGAGTTCACACAAATTCCACACTGTTTCATGCTCAGAGAAACGACAATGAAAGAGAAACATCTCAGATTTTCCAGGCCTCAGATAGCATGTTAAAAGTTAAAGTGAAAACAGTACAAAAAAAGACTGAACAAGTTTGACTTTACTGGAAGGGTTGCAGGAGAAAACCTTGTTTTTCTAATAAGGACTTAGATTTGCGAAGCTGCATCAATCCACCAGATTTCTGTGGAGATGTCTGGTCAGGAAGTACATCTAGTAAAACTAGAATGGTGGTGGAGGGCTGATGATTTGAGCTTGATTTGTACTCTTAAAAAAGCAAATTTGGGATGTAGTTGATCTTAAGCTAGTTACTTTGGTTAGTGATAACTTACAACTTGAAATTAAGAAAATTAGTGAACCAACTTAAACAAACTGCTTAGCAAAAAGTAATTGAATTAAGTTCATCCAAGTTAATTCAAGTTAGTTCAGACTTGCTTAAATCATTTAGTACCAACTGTGCAAAGACCGAAAAGACTCACGGAAATGTATATTCAGCAGAAACCTTTTATAAACTTTAGTTATGTTTGTTTTTAGACAAAGATGTTGTAAAGATAAAGTTTAATGTTAATGTTGGCTTCATGAGTTGATGCAGATGCAGAGTTGATGCTGTTGACTGACATCTGATGTACTCCCATCAAAAAAAATATATAAAGTATAGCAGGAAAAGTATGCGATTAAAATGCTTTCTAATTATGCTAATTTTTTAAGTATAATGTGAATAACTGCACTTTCAATTAAAACGAATCAGTGATTCAGATCTTCATTAGAAAGAAACTAAATTATTTAAGTAAGTGTGTACAATTCATTTAAGTTGGTTTAGCTATTATGTCTTTACAGTGTGCAGTTACAGTGTTGAAACTGGGTCATGAAACAGGACAATGATCCCAAACACAGATCAGAAGGACTGAGAAAGAAAAGATCCAAAGACCAGACCTTACCCGGACAATGATACATGAAAACCAGAAGAAGAGTGAGCTAAAAGTATTCAACTCTGTTCAACTCAAGTTATAACTTATAAAGGTTATAACTGTTGAATCCTGGGGTGTACTTAGTTTATAACACACTGCCTCTGCATAATAATTTCTCCCCAATCCAATAGTTACGACTTTTGTTCAACAACAGTTACTTTCTAAAGCTGGATCCTGTAGAAAATCCTACCTGATGTATTGACTATCTGTGTACTGGTGTCTAACACACAGTCCTGGGTTCCTGCTCTAATTAACCAGAGTAGACAGATATAAATGGTTAATGATTTGGCTTGAGTAAAGAAAAGAAGGCCTGAGTGGCTCTTGGTGACAATGAAAGTACAGACTGCACACAAGACTAATGCTGGAACAAAAAAGCAAAGTTCACGAGGTTTTTCTAATGACTCAGACACAGAGAATTTCATTACTGAATGAACAAGAAACCATTCTGTGCAAACGCTCGGCTTGCATGATTTAAGTCCAGCACTTGTCTTCATGTGTTCACTTTTTCTACTTTGGAACAAACAAAAAGTTATTTTTAACAACAAAACAACTTATATGGGTCACAGAAAACAGTATTTATTATTCTCTGAGCCAACTCTCGCCCCTTGCAGCTTGAATTGTTCACAGTTAGTGAGCAACTTTTTCCACAGAGCCCCCAGGAAGTGGGCAGCCAAGAGCCTAATTCATTGCAGCGCTCAGTCAATGACAGGAAGAATTTGCTGGCTGTGCACAATTCTTCATCATGTATGGGACAACTTCAAATGGACTCTAAGCAGAACAGGCCGAAGCCACAATTCCAACCAAAGAGTGTTAGTTTGAGATAAAGAATAGCAGCGTTTAAACTGCGCTGCTGCTGGGAAGGAAAACTCACCTCCAGCCATAAATGATGTAAAGGTGAATACAGTGGATATAAAAGGCTTTGCAAAATGTTGTAATCACACAGAAATAGTCACAGCACAGAAAAGCTTTTCTCTATCATTTTATGCTACATTTGGGAAAATGGAAGAAAAAAAGTCTATCTAAAACATTAAAGAACTAAACTCCTCTGGTTTATTACAGGACTGGACTCGGTCTTCGCCTCATGTAAAACCGTTCCTCCATTGTGGTGAAAAGCTGCAGAAATGCTTCACTCATTTTGAAGGTAAAGAATGTAAACAAGTGTTGCTTCTAAGGAGAAAATCAAGGTTTATTCTTGGCTAATATGGATTATACCAGCCATCCTCCCCCACCCCACCAACAAGCCAGAAGAGGCTTATGAATTACACACATATGGCTTTCTAAAACAAGATGTTCAACATCACATGTGCTGCAATGTGAAAACAGACTCTCCTCTCTCATTGTGTCTTTCAGTGGGAGCTTATCCTTCCAAAATGTGAGGTCCCCATACTTAGGAAAACTGTGCTGAAATGTCTATTTTGGAGACTCCTCCTGAAGTGTCTGTACTAAAACTTCTGATTTTGTTCTGCTTCATTTTATCAGTTGACCTTTGCAGAGATAATGTTCACATATTGTACGATGATCTGATAGAGGTTTAGAGCTGCAGCTGCATCGTTCCAACAGGATATTCATTTAGTTTAAAAATAAAAATCCTTACTTTATATATGGATAAAGCTGCAAAGACAAATTCTGCATCTTCAAATCTGCAGAACAAACATGATATACACTCACCAGCCACTTTATCTGGCCAGTATAATCCAGTGTTACTTTATATA
>JBAGKP010000014.1:27353525-27375203 GCA_037177255.1 Melanotaenia maccullochi | reverse complement strand
TGAATGAATGAATGAATGAATGAATGAATGAATGAATGAGTGAATGAATGAATAAATGAGTGAATGAATGAATGAACTGATTGATTTATTATATAAATGAATATAAATATTGTAACTGCATTGTTGTTGTTGTAGTATTTTTTTGTTTTCTTTTAGAAATAATAATAAAATTCACAATCAAAAATACAATATGTTTTTTTTAATAATAAATAATAAAGAGGAGAAAAATAGTTACGATAAAAGTAGGGAAATTATGTAAAATTTTGAAGCTGAACTGTCTCTACAAATAATTTATAAATCTGTACATTCATCTAGTTTATTATCTAGAAATTTCAGTCAGCATAAACCAACGTGAACAAACCTGATTTACATTTCCATTACTAGTCATAAATAAATGTGGACACTTCTTTGATTTCTCATTTGCAATTACAAATATTGTTTTTACCAAAACTAAAGAGACAATTAACGACAAAACAAAGAAGAAACGCAGCTTTACTGAACGAGAAGCTGAGAAACCCATCAGCCAAGCACATAAAGGAAAATTAGTTTTATCTGTTTGCCTCATTTCTGGAATCACAGAGGAAAAACTACTGAAAGTAAGTAAAAGCAGATAGCTGCATCAAGTCAGAGCCAAGAAATGTAAAGAAGAAATATTCTGATTACAAAACGAGAGGCGAGACATCAGTTTAGACTGTGACAGCATTGAGACTACGGGACCTCCTTATCAGAGATAACTGAACACAGCCTGTACAGTTAACAGCTGAACTGGAGACAATCAGGGGGAGACAAAGACATGCAGATTGATAAAAGGCATATTAGCTGTTTTCTTAAATCGTGTTTATAAGTCTAAAGCAGCACACAAGCCAGTCTTCTTCCAGAAAATGCAGAAGGCATTTACAAATAAACGGGATTCTGTCTAAATGAGTAATTAAACCTTTGGAGTCCTATAACTCAGGCATACTTTCCCGTAGAAACTTCTTTCCAACTTCGAATGAGTCTCAGAAGATATAACTTTCCCAACCTGAAAGGGCATTGTTATATCTTTTATGATTTTTGACACAAGCACAATTTAGGTTTTATGGAAATTTGAAATGTTCACACTGAAATGTGATGATGTCACACAGTAAACTTTGGCCCTAAAAACGTTTCAGTAAAATTGTCAAAGAAATGTCTTCCAGGCCCACAGTTTATCCTATACATATAAAAATTATACATCAAAATGTTGGCATTTTAATCTTCTTTCATCCAATGTGACCATCTTTGTGATGGGCCTTCCTGTCTTCTCTCAAATCCCCTCACAGTGCAGACTGCTGACGAGGGAAACACTAGAGTTAAAATGAAGATTAAAAAACTTAAGAAACAATAAGAGCAGTTAAAAAAAGACTGAATGAATGAATAAATGTATAAATAAATAAATAAGAAGTAGTACAGTTGAGTAAAATGAAAATAAAATAAATAACATTTGTGACATCATAGAGGTCTGATGTCCAACACGCTCCATTCATGTGACGCATTTATGGACAGAGATTAAACAAATACTGTCAGTTCAATCCAAAACGTTTACAAGACTTTGCACTGATTGCAATTAGTGAATTGAATCAGAAAATAATTACTATTATACTATTCTAGAAAAAATGCTTCATGTTAAGTTCTGTTGCATGTTTTTCATTTCTACTTCATCCTAAAGGCTTCAGTTGCTTTACAAGATGTGTTTTTCGTATTCATGCATATGAAGTGAGAATATTCTTTAGAAAAACCCTTCGTGTGAAAAGAAAAACAGCATTTGCATGTTTTTCTGTCTGTGAGTTATTTATGCATCTGGTTGGATGGATTCTGGGTGGAACAAACAACATTTCTTACTCAAATAATTTATTGTTGGTGCATAACCATGTCTCCTTTCCTGATTACCAACCTTCATATTCAGAGCCACAAATATCTTTCACTGAAATTTTGATACTATCTTACACGTTTCTTTTACTGTTTCTTCTCCTTCTTCTACTTTTTCCTCCATCTGTTCCTCAGGTCTCATTATTGTATTTACCATCAGATGTTTGTTTAGAAGGTGACACAGCTGTGCTAAGTTATATATTTTTTTGCTTTTTGATGGCTAAATACTGGGTAATCCGATAGATTATATAGATGTTCACAAGGAAAATCCATCTCCACTATAAAAAAAAAAAAAAATCATGCGATTGTTCGGTACAACTAACAACAGAGCTAATGTCATTTATTCATTATGTTCTTGCATATAATACCATCAGCTATTTTAAAATGTTTTAAACTTTGAGAGAAAAAACCTGCAAAACCAGCAAAAAAGAAAAAGCTCTTTGATGTGTTCAGACCCCACTGACACTCATGTGTCAGAACACACAGGATGTTTGGAAATAACCATCCTAGCGAACAGGCTGAGATGACGTGAACAACACTGGTCTTGTCTCAGACCTCTGAAGGAAGATATTTGTCCCGCAGTGGTGCTAAAACAGACTTACCTCATTTCCAGAAGCTAATCCTGTAAGTTGGGTAAATCTGCTCACCTTTTTTCCTGTTGAAGGCGCGGTTCATAGTGGAAAATGTGCGTCGGCGAGGTCCCACCTGACTGTCTGCCAATCTTCCACCTGAAAAAGCAGCAGGGGGAAGGAATAAGTTCCAACCTTCACAAATAGGCAGCAGAAAGTCTAAAAACAGTCTCCTTAAAGGAAAAAAAAAAAAAGATAAAAAAAACATTCCCACCCTGTGAGAAAGAGGCAAGATTTACAGCAGCTGTCAGACAGTGTTCAATTTAAAGTTCCAGTACCTTCTGCATTATATTTATTTACCATAAAGTCACATCATACCCAGTGGAGAGTGTTTGTAACCTTGTGGAGCTGATAAACCAGGACTCAGCGTCCTGATTTCTATCACAAGAGATCTAACAATGTTGCAGAGGAAAAAGTAAAAACATCATTTATCATGTTCCCCAGTGGCATTGATGCTCTAATCTGTTCACCAGAACAAAGTGTTCCTTCTGTCAAATAGTTTCATCTGCACTCAGGAAAACATTCATGACAAAAATTCCTAATGTTTAGTCATCAGAAAAGTTGCCAGCATTAAATTTGAGTGTGTTGCTACTAATAACTTCCACATGTCTGTTACACAAGCACAACTACTCCTCTCACACTGGCCTCATCTGGATTTAAACAAATGGGAATATTTGGTGGTGTTTTCTTGTTTTCTGAATCTTCTGAATCTGGATGCTGGATTCGATCTGACACACATCTGGGCTGCAGTACAGTGACACTGTTCCACCTTCTAGTAATTGGAGCAATTTCTTTTGCAAATGAAAAATGTCTCTGAACACAACACCGCTCTGACTGCCTTTGCACCAATTCCCCAGGAGTGCTCAACAATCTGCACGACTGCAAGGACAAACTGTGCGGGACGGGGTGCCTGTCAGCAAGCTCCTCAATCAGTATTCTTTCTGCTGTGTGGAAAAGATGCAAGGAAGCCCCCCCCCCCCTTATAACAAATATTTCAATCCCTGCCTTTGCAAACACATTAACTTGTGCTGGGCAATTTAGAAAATGAATGAAAATTTTCCATGTCAGGCATTTTCCATTTATCAGGAGAAACGTGCGTGATTATGCGTTCTTAGTGGATAGAAAAATAAATCATACTCAAGACACAGCATCAAACTGCCAACATGTTTACCTCATAATAAAGTGCTCCCAATAAGGTCTCCTTACATGAGGACATTTGAAGGTTCATTTAAATGGGAGGTCACATTTTTTTTTTCTCATTACAACATACAAACTTCATTTTCAGGAGAGCTGGGAATACAAAAAATATTTTTAAATTAACTTCTTTGTTCAAACATTTATTTAATAGACTCAAGTGCTAAGAAATTATTGGGTAGGGTGCCAAGATTGGGTATAAAAGCAGAATCTACCAAAGATCAAAGTACTTAGCCTTAGCATGTATGAAACAAAGTTCATCTACTGCTGATGCACCTCTGAGCAGACAAGGGAGGTCATATAAAGAGGGCAAAATGGGTTTGAATTGGTGCATGACTACACATACTAAGCAGAAATCCTTGTGCTCTAACTCTATACAGTGTTATTGTTGATATTGTGATAATGTTCAGGAAATCTGGTGAAATCTCAATGTGTCATGGCCAAGACAGTAGTGTTGTCAAAAAAATCGATTCTCAAATGCTAATCGATTCTAAAATTTAATATCTAGTAAGTCATTAATTAGCACGGGTTTCAAAACTTATATGCCACTTTAGTGTTTGAAAAACAGAAAACAGCTGTGGCAATTCATTTTATACAAGCACTGCAGCCGGCAGCCCCGCCCTACAGCTTCTCCTTTGAGGACCCATTGTTTGCAACTTGTTGCTATAATTAGCAAGTTTTTAGACCTCTTAAGCTGCACTTTAAAGGAAAAAAAAGCGACTAGCAACCAATTTGGAAAGCTTTTCAGGTATTATTGGAGACTTTGAGACTGATGTGAAAACACTTATTGTTTACAATTCTCGCGGATTGTTGCAGATTATACCGCAAGCCCCTCCCCTCCGCTGTCCAGAAGCACTCACAAGAGGCTCGTCTTCGAGCTGCAGGAGGAGCAGTAGACTAGACGTTGTTTTCTGTTCCATAAGCAGCCTGAAAATAAATTGCACAAAGCTGCTATTGGCTGATCAAACCATCGCTTACAGTCAGACATTAATGCCTTTTAATGTAGACTGTTTACAAAAACATTTAAAAAGCTAATCTTTTTTATGTTTTTAATTAATCTAATTTAAAAAGTAGATAGTCTTAATCAGTTTGTTCGTTCTATTTACTTCCCTCAAGCCTTGTGAAGAAAAGGTCAATTATGTAAATAATTACACTAACTAGTGGTTGAAATGGTTCATTAGCATTTATTTTTTGCACCACAGTGAGCAAACTGCCTGACAAAACTTTTGGACTGTATGAAGACTATCTCTGCACAAACTAACAAAGCTTTAAAATTATGCATTTATTTTAAGCTGTTAATGTATTTTCTTATATTTTTTAATATATTTTTTGTATTGTTTATATTGTGTTATTTTGGGGTGTTCTGACTTTGATTAAAGGAATAATAATTTTCCCCCTCTGTAGTATTGGAAATAGTTTTATTGAGCACCATCCTTAGAATCGGTATCAAGTTTGAAATTTTAGTGTCGTGACAGCCCCACTCTGCACAAACTAATAGTGCAGAACTACAAACTAAAATGTGAGGACAGCAACTGCTAGCATGAAACATGCTCATGTTATCCTTAATTTCCCATGCTTGTTTTTATGTTAGATTAACTAAACATGCATAATCCATTAACTCAATTGAGATGGCACCACATGTGAGATATCCTCATGTTTAAGTGGTTTCTTTCAAACGTATGTGAACAGTTAGCTAAACAGCTGCTAGCATAAAACATGCTATTCTATTCATAATTTTATGCTTACTAATAGCCAGTAGATGAACAAACTTAATAAGAAATTCTATATAATCTTCCAATACTTGTTTATTTAGTAATGTCAGCATAAAAACAACAATGATCCATTAACTCATGTGAAATGGCAGTACATGTAAGAAATCCAACATAAGCTTAAGTGTTTTCTTTCAAATGTACATGAACAGTTAGCTAAACAGCAGCTAGCATAAAACATGCTTATTGTATTCTTACTTTTGTGCTTACTAATAGCAGATTAAGCCAACAAATTTAATCAGAACATTTAAGAAAAAGCCAAATATTTTTAAAATGTAAGATTTTTCTTCGAAATCTATGTTTAGTTCAAGAAAAGTTGCTATTTTGAGCTAGTTTAGCCAGCAAATAAACGTTAGCAATTGTTAAACAGCAGCTACCATGAAACATGCACATTTTATCCTTTATTTCTTATGCTTGTTTTTATGTTAGAATAACTAAACATGCATAATCCATTAACTCGACAATTGAAGATATGAAAAAGGAAACAAAGATCCTAGAGCAGTGGTTCTCAAACTGGGGGGCACGGCTACATGACAGGAAAGGTGCATGGGTTTGGGAAAATGTAACAGACTAACTAATGTTTTGACAACTTGGGCTTTTGAAAACATTCTGGTCCACACTCAGTAATACACCTATTTATTTTTGCCAACCTCCAAAAAATATAAAGAAGAAGAAGAACTGCAGACCAGAGATCAGGGTTTACTGAACGCATCAAAGGGCGAAAAGAAAGAGAGAGATGTGGAGAAATAGCAGCAACAACAACTTTACAGCTGAAACAGAGAAACCAGGCAACTGATATGTGTGATCATGTAAATGTAGCCGCACCCCTCCAAGGAGCAGAAGCTGATAAGTCGAGCACCCATAGCGGGGCAACCAAAACAGAACATTAAAAACTTTTTAGCTCTGATTAAAACCATACTGTCCTCCTAGCAGACCAGACTGATATCTAAAGGCCATAAAGTGTTTTCAGTCTTGGTTCCAGGACTCCGGATATCAGAAATTCATTATGTTAGGGCACACTTAATCTAGCTACATTGTTGGTATATATATTACCTTTTATGGTACTGTTTTTATGCCTTATGATTAGGGCGGCACTGATACTGATACCAGTACCAGGCACCCGCCCAATACTAGGTACCTGTACTCAGTATTCATAAAAGTGTTCTGATACTGTAGTGATGCAAATACGTTATTTTGGAGAGATATATGCTACCACCGAGGTCACGTCTAGTCCCAGAAGGTCAGGTAATTTCAGTAAGACAATGCCAGATTTCAACCTGCACAATTTACAACAGTGAAACTTCATGACTGCAGAGTGTGTGTGCTCCGCTGGCCTTCCTGCTGACCAGATCGGGCTCTGACTGAAAATGCATCACAAAGAGAAGAACCAGCAACAACATCCTCGGACTCTTGAGCTGCTGGAATCTTGTTTTGGGTAAGAAGGACACATTTCTTTGCAAAACTGAAATAACTGATTCCCAAATAATGAAAATAAAATTATTCCAGGTCTTTTTCAGTCTGGTGCCTCAAATTCTGGATTTGTTCAAATATTCTAAATAAACTCAAGTTGACCTGTGAAGACACAGAAAATCTTTTTTTTTGGGACTTTTTCTTTTTTAAAAAACATAAGAAAACCTCATCTGAAGGGAAACCAAAAGCAGCTGGAGTCTGAACAAAGCTGGATGGAAAGAAGGGAGAAAACTGCAACTGACAAACAAACCATAAATTCTGAATGAGCCACATTTGATGTATAATTGAGGAACATCTGAATACAATGCATGTGGCTTCCTTACTGTAAGAAAGTCTTTGACTTAACCAGAGGCCCTGGAAAGGGCTGCAAAAAGCTGAGCTTTTGGGGTGGAGACTGGGAAATTCCTTCATCTGTCAATGCAGAATATATATTTTTTGATCAATAAACAACTTGTGTTTCCAAGTTGAACAGGTCACTGCTGAAAGCAGGGTCTGGGCAGACGAGTAGGGATGGCGATTGTGGTAAAATTTCCCTTCAGAGTTCTGCACATCGCTGCATCAAACTGCTCTGCAGTAACTGGTTTGCCAAATGAAGACCTTGGCAGCGGTGGCCTTGGTACTTAGCTCTCTCTGTATAAGTGCACCCCTCGCTTTTATCTTTGCTGGTTATGTTTTGCAGCAAAAAAGGACCATGTTAAGTTAATACAGTTTCCCTTCAATGGTTTCTGATATTTTCACTGTGTAATACTTTTTTCTTTTTAATCAATGCAGGAGGGGCAAGAGTGGAAGTGAGGGAGGAAGTAAGAGGATCTGGCCTCTTTTCATCAAGAACATAAAAAGCATTTTTAACCAAAAGGAGCATCTTAGAGGTGAACTAAATGAAAAATATTAGCACCTACAAAAAAACTAAGCTAACATTTAAGCTTTTTAATAGCCATGAAGAATATTTTAGATTTTTAAAAAAGTGGCTGCTTTTTTACTTATTTTCCATCCAGTTACTGAGCACAGTGTGCAGCATAACAAATATCACTAAATATCAGACCTTAAAGGCAGATAAACAGTATCTAAATATAATGTCTCCAATCCAGCAAAGACCTGGAACAGGACCTGAGTGAAGCACCTGAAACCTCAGTTAATCCACTCATCAGAAATGGTCTCCATGAAAGGAGAAGCCACTGGCAACCCTTAGGTGCTTGGACCCACAGTATTTTCGCTGTAAAAAACTTTAAATTTAGCCTTTTTATACCACGTAAAATCTGTTCACCATCTTTTATTTATTTATTTATTCTTAGCATAACTTCCCTTATATGATCTTTCACCTGATTTATTAACATACTGGGCTAAAAACAAACCCACAAAAAACATCAAAACCTGACTGAAAAAATGTAGATATCAGCAGATTCAAACACTTTTTTAGGTTTAATTGATGATAAATGTTGAATATTTTGAAAGAAATTTAACACGTGCCAATTCTGTCCCACTTTTACACTCAAATAGATCATTTTTTTGTACCATTACTGTACATCAAACTTATAATAAATCCAGTTTTACCCAGTCCATCTGTGTAATCATAGATCCCTAAGGGTTGAGGAACTTGAACCAGGGAGAAAAGGGTGAGGTGTGCTGGGTGATTCTATAGCAAGAGGGATGAAGTACCAAAAACCATCATCAGAAGAAAAGTCCAGGTCAAAAACAAAGATAACAGCTAGACTGGACCAACAAAAGCAACCAAACAGTTAAAATTTAGCCCAGAGACCAGCTTGTTTCAAATATTTCTGAGACTGCCCTCCACACAGGACAACTTTTAAATTACATTGTATGGTTATTATCATCCAGACACTTAAAATATTTCCTTTTTATACCAGAGATATCAAAAATATTTGAATGGCATAAAACAGTAATTTTCCACCAATAAGGTGATTCCCAAAGAGGTATAAGACAAAAATTTTGCAAATCTCAAAATGTGTCAAAGAATTTGGAGAAAATGGAAAAGTGGGCAACAAAAGGTTGAGAGTTGAGTCTAAAAGGAAACCAAAGGAACTATCTCCAGCATGTGGAAGTCATGCTCTAAGAACAACTTCAGCAATGTGGGATCTGAGATGATCTTGACAGTGAACAGAAACAAAAGGCACATCGTAGGAAAAGCTTTGAAAAATCCTTAAAGAAGTCTGCAGAACTGGTCCTGAAGATCACTTAGAGATACTTAGAGATGGCAGGAAGCTCGTCTATGAGGATCCAGACTGGGATGAAGAATAAATATGATCATATCAAATATCCATTTTCAAGCTTGTTAAATTTGTGCAAACTCAGTTTTTATTCTTTTATCTATTTGCAAATATTTCCCTTTTTCCCCCCTCCATCACCACACACACACACACACACACACTTTTAGCTTTCATTACAGCTGTTCCCTGAACCACTCTTTCACAATCTGAGCCTGATGAATCCTGGCATTGCCGTCTCGGAACATGGCCGTGCCTCCAGGAAAGATGGAATAACCGGCTTATTCAGTATATTCAGGTATCAGCTGACATCATTCTTTAAACACATAATGTTACCTGACTAGACCTGACCAACTGCAGCAACCCCAGATCATAGTACTGCCCCTACAAGCTTGTACAGTAAGCTCTAGGAATGATGGCTGCACCGCTGCATCTGCCTCTCTTCTTACCCTGTCCCATCACTCTGAAACAGGGTAAATCTGGACTCATCAGACCACATGACCTTCTTCCATTTCTCCAGAGTCCAATCTTTCTGCTCCCTAGCAAACTGAGGCTTTTATTTCTGATTATCCTCACTAAGTAAGTGGTTTTCTTATGACTACACAGCTGTTCAGTCTTAATCCTTTGAGTTTTCTTGACGTGGTGGAGATGGAAATGTTCTTACTTTCACTATTAAACATAGTCCTGAGTTCTACTGTTGTTTATGATTTGATTTTACCAAACCTTTTTGTAATCGCTGATGACGATCATTCAGATTTTGTTTTTGACCACATTTATTCCTGGAAGATGACGGTTCCCCACGATCCATCCAGTTTTTAATAATGTGTTGGACAGCCCTGAACACAGTTTTAGTAGTTTCTGCATCTCTTTTTCCTCCTCTCTTTCCCTGCTTGATGCCACTAATTTGACCCTTCTTAAACAGACTTACTTTTATTGTCGGATGTGTCTTCCTACATGTTTGATAAAGAAATGAAAAGCTACTGATTGCATCAATAAGGGCTGAATGACTTCTGAAACATTATAATCCATACAGTAATTATCCAATAGGAGGCTCTTACCTTTGCCTTTAGTTAAACTCAGGTGGAGACTTTATTTGGATGAGCAGTGTATACAGGAATGAGGAAAGACTCAAGACCTTTGCCCGGTATTTTAATTCTATTAGTAAAATATGTTGCTATAAACAAAAAAATGGAACTTGATCCAGCTTTTTAAGACTGATACTTCATTTGAAAAAAAACAAAAACAAACCAAAGCCTTCAGCTTTCTTACGTTACCTCTAAAAAGTTAAGAGCTTTAAGCTCTTAAAACAAAGATTTATCTATCAGAAAATATCTGCAACAGAT
This sequence comes from Melanotaenia maccullochi, assembly GCA_037177255.1. Lineage (NCBI taxonomy): Eukaryota > Metazoa > Chordata > Actinopteri > Atheriniformes > Melanotaeniidae > Melanotaenia > Melanotaenia maccullochi. The sequence goes on along the minus strand of JBAGKP010000014.1, from coordinate 27,364,689 downwards.
GAAGCCAGGCTGCTTCTCTGTTTGTTTGTGACACACTTGGATGTAATGCAACGCTTTGCTTGGCACTTGACTGTTATATCACTCTTTGTGACTGACAGCTGCCCTGTTGGGCTTACTTTAATAGCTTCCTGTCTGGTGATTCAACAGAATCCCTGTGGGAGAACTGTTGACCCCAAAGACACACAGACACACACATTCAGACACATGCACACACACAGATTTAACACTGAGCTGCAAATGTCCTCAAGTCTCCGTGCGATGTTTACCAGCTGCAGCAGCAGCAGTGAGTTAGATCTGCAGAAATCTTCACCATAACATCGTGTAGCAGAGAAACAGCATTGCACTCATTAACAGTAAAGCTCGGACATTATAAGGTCTAATTAGAAAACAAAAGGGAACATTGTACTGGGTTGAACACTGATTTTGACCTTAGAAAGCTTCTAAAATGTAGTACTGGTAAACGTTTAAGGTAATGGGTGGAAAAAAATGAGCCACCAGTTCAGTTCACTGAGTTAAAACAGATAAATAGCATGTTCAGCCTGATGATTCACCTCCAGTGACTCAAACATGTGGAATTTAGGTTGAGACAAATATTTCTGGAATTGAGCACAAGCCCTCGAAACAACCTAAAAGTGAATCTAAGATGACAAACATTAACGTTCACAAAGGCTTAAAACGAAGCTAAGTTAATTTGGCATTTCTAAATACCACTCAGCAACTCACTAATCGGATCCATATGCATTGAAAATCCAGCGGGGTTTTAACACTGGACAGAAGTATAGCATGCATTTTAGTATCAACATAATGCCTCAGAGAGGAAAATCAACAAAGAACCTTTGTTTTCTTCACTTTGCTCACACCCCCGTCTCTGGATGCTTGCTGGCTAAGCGCAACACATGAAACGCTGCAATCTGTTTATGAATTTTGTCCCAGAATTCCTCAGTTGAATCAACCGTGGTGTTTTGCTGTCTAATCTAAAATCCAGGCTTGCTCTATCACAGCCCGCCACTTTAACACCGCTGGATCAAATGCAGCACCCTGACATCCTTTATCAAGGAAAAGCACATCTTACCCTTTACAAGTAAAACGGTAAAAAAAAAAACATGTATGGAGAGAAAAATGCAAACAACTGAACGGAGATAAAAGCCACTTACTTGCTTTCAAACTGCGGTGGAGTAGAAAAGAGGAAGTTCCAGCGGGTCTTAATAGTTTTCAGCTGTGGACCAGATGTTTCTAAACTATGGACTGCAGTAAAGAGAGATGATGGGGCTCACTAAACTCAACAAGAAGCGTTTGCCTCGGCAGGAGATACTTCACATTCAAACCCAACTTCCTCCGCCCACAATTTGTCCACAAGGAGTTTTGCATGTGTAAAAAAGAGACCCCTTGAACCAGGACGACTACACCGTGATGCACTGAGGCACAGCCGACGTGACCTACAAAAGCTGCCGTGCCAGAGGTTGCAGTTTCACTCTTTTGCAGCAGAATGTGATTCATCATCGCACTATGTGCATGGGCAGCCGCTTGAACTCCACATCTTTGTATCAATCAGAACTGCAGACAAAACATTGTGATGTAAAAGTCACAATAATCACTCAAATTAGAGCATGCCTCTTATGCTAATTGAAGTTAAAAGTACCTTCTCCTCTTCTACTGAAATCCACAAGTTTCAGGGAAACAGTCATGTGAACAAGAAAGTACTCCCTTTCAATTTTAAGGCTTTATGTATGATGACATAAAAATAATAATAATGATGTTTTTTTTTTTAAAAGTCTTTAAAACAGGTCCAAAAATGAGGTAAATACAACCCCAGATAAAAACAAAACTTATTTGTTAAATAAAAAGTAAGTAAAAAATCAAAAAGACTGTATGAAAAACACAGTGGAGAAGCAGTTTTAGCAGCATAACCTGAATAATTGTTTTGTGTGTGACGTTATCAGTCTCTCACATCCTGTTGAGGAATTCTATTTTTTTTTATTGAGGTTTGGGGACGTTTGTTTATTACCAGATCTTTTAAGGTACCACCACAGCGTTTCAATGAGACTAAGGGCTAGACATTGACTCTGAACAGAGGAGTTCATGGTCCACTAAATGATTGAGAGGTGGCCAGGTCCTGTGGCTGCAAATCAAGCCCAGATCATCAGCCCTCCACCTCCGTGCTAGACAGTTGGGATGAGGTGTTTGTGCTTATATGCTGTGTGTTTTGTGCTTTTATTACTAAACATCGTAATTTTGGTCTTATCTGTCCAAAGGACACAGGTTTTGTGGTTCAGATGCGTTTTTGAGGTTTTGCAGTTTCCTATCCAACATGTTGATCTACGTCACTTCGTCTCTTTGATTCACTGGCTGGTCCATTTCCTTTCACTCTGCAAGAAAACCCCACCAGGGTTCACTTCCAAGTGAACTGAGACCCTCAGTTTTCTTCCAGGCCAGAGTTTGCTTTCTTGGTCCACTCCAGGGTCCATATGGGCATTTAAATTCCTCAAAGCCAGCCAAATTATTAATGGAAGCAGACCAGGGTCGCTTTAAAGTGGACCATAGCATGTGTCTGATGTCTTTCCTCCTTTGCATTGTGTTGACACACACCTGTATGCTTCAGACCAGCAAACAGCAAAACTATTGCTTTTATAGTAGAGCTCACATTGATGATGACCAAAGAATAAAGCTGGTTGCTAAGAAACCCCTAAAAAGAAGGAAACAGAGGGAAAGGCCTGCCAGCAGACAGAAAAAGGAAACAGAGCAATAACATAGGAGGAAATAACTCAAGACAAAGATGGAACTAGGCTGAACATCTAGCTCTCTTGTCTGCAGCTGATGAGCGTTTCAGACTATTTCTGTTTTACATCAGCACAAAACCCAAATATTAAATACCTGTCTTGAATGTTTAATTTTTATAGTTTCATTGTATTTCATTTGTAGATCTTTTTTGCATTGTTTGTCATTAAAAGACTGACTGGAATACCATTTGTTTTCATTCATTATTATTATATTTAGTATTGTTATTATATGATTTTTAATTTAATTTTTAAATAAAGTAAAAGAGTCATTTTAATTCAAGGGCCAACTCAGATTTTGGGTTTTCTTTTTATTCAACAGTATATTTGGGTAGTTTTGGTAATTTTAACCAAATTTTGGGGTAGAAAGTCTAACCCAACATCACCCAACCCTGCTGGGTCAGAATAACACACGACTGGGTCAGCCCATGTTTGAACACAGCAGTTTTTAGTGTGTAGCAACGAAAGCGGGGATGAGACTAAAACTAAACTCATGCTTTATGTTCTTATATTCATTATATGTCTTTTAAATGTTTTATGTATTCTTACTATTCAGCTCTTTGGTCAGTACCTACAGTTTTTAAAGTGTTTATACTGTAAAGTTGGCTTGGCTTGACTTTCTTCCTGAACTGCTGAAGTAGTTGACTTAAGAAGTTCACGCTACATCAGGAGTATGGAGGTGGTTTTGATCAGGATAAAACAATGAAGAACATTTTAAAACAAAGAGAAAAAAGAACAAAATTGGAAACACGAGTTTTTTGTTTAATCACCTGAAAATGTATCGCCCCAGCAACTGTGCAGAAAGCATTAAATTGTGGGCATTAATACTTGCAGTGCAAGCACCAAACGGAAAAGCATCAAATCATCATTTGTTATAAGTGTTGAAAATGAAGTAAAGCGATTACGACGACACTAAATCAAAGTAACACTACATAACTTTCTGACCCTAAAACTCTGCTTCTGACTTGTTTCAATAGTAAACTGAGTTTTATTATTTACATTCCTGGAACTGTCGTTGCCCTGCAGCATCCTCAGGCTGAGAAACACTTTTTCCTCATCCCAGATCATCACTTTACTGCTGTGTTTTGATTTATGGCACCATGTGACATGCCAGCAACTGGATATCAACACCCAAGAGGACATTATCAGAGAAAGAAAAGAAAGAAAGAAAGTGATAGAAAATGAGATATAACAGGAGTCAACATCAGACCGATTTTTACTGGCTGGAGAGATCTCAGAGAATGCTGCTTTAAGGTTTTACTTTTACTCTTGGTCAGGATAGAAAAATAAAACTGGGATAATACAGTATGTTTTGTCATGTGACCAGTGTAACATGCTATGTGCTGCTGTTTGATGGAACATTACTTAAAGACTTGCTTTGGACCAGATACTTTTTTTAATGACCTGATAAAGAAAACTTTTTCACAAGCAGTTAAATTTGTGTACATCTATAATCGGATATCACCTTTGTATTAATTTTCTTGTCTAGGGCACAATGAAGAGGGAAGGATGTGAAACTAGCCCCACAGCTCTATATTTTTTTAATGTGAATACCTGAAAACTTTTTTGATTATGCTCAGCCCTCAGTGACCAGGAGCTTCATGAGTTAAAGCTTTGAAGTGGTTACACAAAGTCTGGAAATTTAACCAAATTTTTAGAATATCTAACTTACAAACACCCATCATCCAATTCACAAAGGCCATTCAAAGCCAAAGAGGACATTTCTTGTATTTTTTTAGGCATCAGTATCAGATTCAGGTTCATCAGGGCCTTGGGTGGTGGTGTGTTTTTTCTGGCCAGCAGAACTTTGGTTTCTGCATGAGAGAGCATTTAAAACAGGGAGGGTCGGTATTTGGGCGGTTCTCTTCACACTTTATTTTTCTAGGGTTTTTCATTCCCCTGCCTTGTATCATTTCATGTACGCATCTTGTATGAACAGCTGTGGGGATCAGAGTGGGGTTTGGTGAGGAAGTGGCTTTTCCAGACACTCTCTAAAGAAGTGGGGCCCTTTAGGCTAAAAATATGAAAACAGCACATGACAAAGCCATTGAGCCACCTTTCCAGTTGGTAACTGAACTCAGAATTAAACGTTTTAAGTTTGAAACGTGTAACAAAAAGAAAAATCCCTTTGCACATTTTAGTAATCAATAAAGAAACAAATTAATAGCTTTAAAGTATCTCAGTCCTGCTGTCAGTGTCTATGGTTCATGTGCTTCTTGCATTTACACACATTCCCAATAATTATTTCAGTCCTTGCCTGAGATGTGAGTGTTTGTGGGAGTGGGTGGAGAAGCAGGAATGTGAATCTCAATGAGAAGCTTCTCTGTGGATTTCCATTGAAACTTGCAGCCTCCGCATGATTTGTGTTCCATTTAAGCAGTAATGCAAAGTAGAGATGAAACACAAGAAATATATTACTGTTCGTCCCAACTCAAAATTACTCTGATGGCTGAAACACAAGAACACGTTGAGTTGCTGGTTTCCAGCAGCCTGCCTTGTTTCTACGCAGGAAGAACATCAGCTAAGACTCAAATAAGAAATCCTGATGTTTTCATTTAGCACAGCATTATTTTTATTTTGAGATCACACATGTGGGACCAGGCTTCATGTCTATGCCATTACATGTTGTATATTTTTATAATAAGCCAGCATCACTCCAAACTGGATGTCAGGATTAGTTCAATAACCACCAAGAGCATAAACAAGGTCGAACATGCTGTCTGTGACACTGTTAGGCCTTTAGGTGGAACTTATTTTGCAGGGTTGTAGTGTTCTCCAGGGATAGATTGAGATCGCCGCGGAGGTGCTACGAAAGACTTGTTGAGGGCGCTTCGCATAGGACAAAAGTTCGGGAAAAGAAGAGACACTTCAGGCCTGTTCTCCCCTCCATCATAATGGGAAACGTAAGATCTCTTCCCAACATTTTGGACGAGCTGGCGGAACTCACAAGACCTCAGCAGGAGTCCAGAGACCAGGCTGACACCACTTACTCCTGATTCTATGGATTCTACGGTTTTACTGGACAACTATCACCTACTGTAGGCGGACAGACCAGAGAACAGTGGTAAGAGGAAAAAAAGGGGACTAGCTATGTTTGTGAATGTGAGGTGGCGTAAACCAGGGCACTGCACTGTTAAAGAGCAACTGTGCAGCAGAGACATTGAAATGTTAGCGGTTAGCATGAGACCATATTATCTGTCACAGAGTTCACACATGTTATTGTGATAGAAACATACGTGCTTTATACATCTTCAGCCTGTGTATAAACCTGTTGTACACAGGCAGGCTGTGATCCGATGTTCAGTCAGGAAGAGGACAGCTGAGAGCGAGGAGGCTCTTAGGGACTGCTTCAACTCCACTGTGTGGACGGAGCTCTGCGACCCACATGGGGAGGACGGTAATGTCATCACAGACTGGATCACAGATTACATAAACTTCTGTTTTGAAAACACTGTTCCCTCCAGGGTGGTGTGATGCTCCGCTAACAACAAGTCGTGGATTTCCCATGATATTAAAGCTCTCCTGAAGGAGAAGAAGAGAGCCATCAGATCAGGGAACAAGGAGGAGCTGGGGACTGTACAGAAGGAGCTGAGAAGAAAGACAGGAGGGAAGACTAGTTACAAGAGGAAGATGGAGAAGCAGCTGCTGCAGCAGAACATCGGTAAGGTGCGGAGAAGCCTGGTTCTCAGGCTTCAAAAAGCCCTACTCACAGGCTGAGGTGGACCTGAATTGAGTCAATGATCTAAATCTACATTTCAACAGGTTTGATAAAGCACCCATTCCTCCCCCCACGCAGCTGCATTCAAACACCTTGACACTTAAACTACCCGCACAGCCCTTCACACCTCTGGCTCATTCTGCAAGCAAAGCACTCCACATCTCCCTCGACCTAGCCAACTGTCCCAGCACAGACCCCCCCTGCCCACTCCTCAGCTTTACAGCAGGTTGGAAAGGAGCTGAGGAGGACCAAGGCAAAAAAAGCTGCTGGCCCAGATGGCATCAGCTCCAGGCTCCCTAACCCCTAATTTCCACCATGTGCGTGTTAGCCATGTTGCAACTAAGTCGCGGCCTCCGCTGCTGTTTGCAGCCATTTTAGTCAATGTTTGTTTTCCAACGAATGCGCCGCAGTGGATCTCCGCTAAATTTATGCAGCAAGTCTATTTTTGACGAAGCATGCACACAGAATGCATCAAATTCTGCAGTTCAGATAGGGACAGACAAGAAATTAAGGGAGCAGTGTAAAAGCTTCTAGTAATTTTTCAAAATAAAAGCCCCTGTGCAGATTTGCACTGCATGGATGACGAGTTGTTTATCCTGGAATTGGAGAATCAAGATTCTCCAATTCTCCTGTGATTTTGTGATCCTGCTACACTCATGAGGAGGTTGGAACAAAACCGTGGTGCAGCTGCAATGTGGCGCACACGCACCCGGTGAAAATGAGGGGTAAGTCCTGCGCAGATGAACTGCGTGGAGTTATGGAGCATGTCTTCAACCTGAGCCTCAAGCTGAAGGTGGTACCACAGCTCTGGAAGACTTCCTGTGTGGTACCATTGCCAAAGACATCTCATGCCAGAGAACTCAGCAGGTACAGGCCGGTAGCTCTCACGTCCCATCTGATGAAGACACTGGAGAGACTGAGCCTGGAACATCTCCGCTCCATGGTGAGACCCTCCATGGATCCACTGCAGTTAGCCTACAAGCCTCGCTTCAGAGTGGAAGATGTTATCTTCCTGGAGCACCATGCTCTGGCTCACTTGGAGAGGTCCTGCAGCACTGTGTGAATCATGTTTTTTTTTATTTCTCCAGTACCTCCAGCACCATCCAGCCAGTGCTCCTGAAAGCCAAAGAGGGCTGTGGTAGACCTTCATCTGGCAGAGTGGATTCTGCACTATTTCACAAATCGGCCCCAGTTTGTGAGCGCCTGGGACTGTGTGTCTGACCTGCTGATCTGCAGCATGGGTATCTTTGTGGACTGGTGTCAGCAAAACCACCTCCTGATCAATGCAGAGGAAAAAAAAGGAGATGGTGGTGGATTTTTGCAATCTGCTGTTCCCTCACCACAGAAATGGACAAACATCCAGGGAACGGACATTGAAAGAGTGGACTCTTATAAGTACCTGGGTGTTCACCTAAACCATAAACTGGACTGGACTCACAACGCGGACGCACTGTACAGGAAGGGTCAGAGCAGGTCTATCTTCTGAGGAGACTGCAGTGTTTTGGAGTGAAGGGTGACTCCTGAGGACCTTCTATGACTCTGTGGTGGCATCAGCCATCCTGTACGGTGTGGTCTGCTGGAGCAGCATCACAGAGAGGGAGAGGAGAAAGCTGGACTAAGTCATCAGGAAGTCCAGCTCGTATCCTGGGCTGTTCTCTGGACTCAGTGCAGGAGGTAGGTAACAAAAGGGTCCTGGCAAATCTGACATCCATGCTGGACCATGAGTCCCACCCCCTGTAGGACTTCCTGTCTGCTCTGGAGAGCAGCTTCAGTGACAGACTCCATCCTCGTTGTGTGAAGGACAGATACCGCAGGTCTGTCCTCCTGCTGCTGACTTCACAATGAACACATGGAAACTGTCTTTACATATTTATATACATGTTTATGAATATAATTATATACTTTACTGTACATATTATTATTTATTATTTGTGTGTGTGTTCCTGTTTAAAATCACCTGTGTGCTTCTGCTTTTGGGACAAAATTTGCTTAAGAGAATCCCCCAAAAATAAAATCTGAATATAAAGGAGAAAGCTAAAAACAGAAATACTTCAATGATGGAAAATTCTGAACGAACTCTAAAACCAGATGTGAAAACCAGTTGGTGAGTGATTGGAGCTCCACGAGACGTCCACAAATGCAAGAAAAATAAGTAAATAATAATAAAAAAATTTAATGGACTGTAGTAAAGGGGAAAATTGCCCTGGTCTGTTTTAATAATTTAACTCAGAGAGGTGAGAAAATAAACTGCAGGTCCTGCCGTGATAATTGAACCTGTTGCTTTAACTACACTGTTAACAAATGAGGTTAAAATCCTGCTTTCTGTCACACGACACCACTGCATCAGTTTCATGTTTTCCTTGTTTCTTTTTTGTGTGTGATTGGATATGAATGGAGGTGATTGTGTTAAATCAGCTGTGATAGTGTCTCACATTGATTACTAGATCCTGAATCAAAATCATATGGCAAAAATTGTGAAATTGGTAATTAAATTTTATACCATTTAATTAGTCGATTAAATGACAGTCTGTTGCTCTATCAAATGGGGAAAGAAAACAACTGTGAAATATGACACTCGTGTTTTATTTCACTCCCCTGTTTCTTGACAGGTGATTAAAGACTATCATTATCTAAAATAACTGTAATCAAACAAGTATGTGATAATTTAGACAGCCCAATGTACCGGTGTGGCATGACACAGATCAACAGGTAAGCCAAGGGTAAGTGTTCTCAGCTTCACATCCCACTGTATATTATTATTCACTTTTTAATAAAAGAAACACATCCAGATGTATTCAGTTTGCCTCCAAGCTATACAATAAGGCCACTCAATAGGTCATGAACTGGCCTTTTTGCTGATTCTACACTAGGAAGCTAATTAAAACAGTCAAGTTGTGCGGTATCTTGAGGTGAAATTGGGAGGGTGCCTCCTAATGCCTTCTTGTTGCTGCAGAGCTGCACACTTGTTCTCCGCTGCTTAGAAGGTCACACAGCTGCCATGCTGTAATATTGATTAGAATAAATTAACTTGTTTTCAACTGTTTTCTTAATCAATCTTTAGTCACTGCTGCATAATTCTGGAGGAAGATGAGATTCCACAGTCACACGAGTCACAGTCAGACCTGAATCTAAAACCTATTTAACAGCAATATGTCCTCAAAAGTTTAACACTTTTAAACTGCATTGCACCTTGACATTGTCAAACTACGCCTACAGCTCATAGAGCAAATGTAAGGAGGCTGTGTGTCCTTGCTAAATAGTTTTGTTAAGGTCTTAGATTGGGAAATTTTTAGCAGGGTGATAGCTGCTTTGTTAAGAGTAACCATGCCTTGCTTGAACCTCACATACCATCACCTCTTCGAAATGTTTCATTACAGAAGGTTGAAAAAATAATGACAAAAGTAAGTGTGACTGGCATGTTGTGTTGTTAGGGCATCTATGACACATACCATCCTGGAGCTGGTGTATAAACAGAATCAGATATTCTGGAACCAACTGCTCCAGTCATGGTAAACAAGGCGAAAATGTTCCGACACTGATCACCAAACCATCAACTTGAACAATTCTAACAATGTTTCTAGACTCAAAAAAGTCACACTGGGTGGTTTTTGTATTTAGAAAAGTATAGGAACATTTCCAAGGCTAAAATAATTAAATCCTGTAAAGTTATCATGAAATTCAACAACAACACGCTTGTTAAGGCCTATTTATGCTCCCTTATGTATGAAAATAGCTAAGTCCATTTTAAACATTGTCATATGTCGCCAACCTCATACTTCCATGTGTGTCTTGCATTGCCATGGTTGGTAAGTCAATTCCTCCACCAGTGGGTGGTGGTAAGTTCTGAGTTCTCTGCTGCTAGTCGACCTCAGTTTCAGACACCATGTGGTGGCAGTAATGCATCACTATAAAGTTGTTTCCAACCACCCAACACTCCCTAAACACTCGCACATAGTTTTTCTTTAAAAGCTCAAGCAATTTCTATAGTGTTCATCTTCATTCTTCTTCTGCTTTTTTCTTCCCTTCCTGATTCTCTTCTTCTCTGGTTTGTTTCTTTCACTGGTGGCATGTCAGCTATTCTGCTCAGCACTGCCTCCCCAATTTCCAGTGGCATTGCTTCGTCTTCTGCGATGGGTAGCTCCCTGAAAACGGCCCAAATTACACACTTAACCGACACAGGAGACGGACGAAACTGTGAATCACTCCGCCTATCTGTCATCTGTGTTGAACATGAATGGGCCTTTCAGGCATGTTGAGGTAACATGATTAAATCTTGTCAGAATGTTGTCATGTTCCTTTAACCCTCTGGGCTCTAGGCTATACATAATGGCCATTTGACTACTTTTGTTTTACCCTCTAAAACAGTTTACTTTCTCTTGTCTGGCATTCTGTTCAGCACAACCTCACTTGTGTTATTTTTATTTTTTTTATTGTGATGTACTGTATTAACACAGTAAACATAAAATCACACAAATTACATCAAATCTGGGTAAAAACATTAGATTTTTTGTGTTAAAGCCAAAAACATGTTTTACAAACCATTTTATATGTTAGAATTAGGGGTGCACCGATTGCAGTTTTCTGGCCGATCACCGATCACCGATCTTTAAAAAATCTGACTTGCCGATACCGATATTTGCCGATACCGATTTTTCCTCAGAATTGACTTGAC
>JBAGKP010000014.1:27323729-27334578 GCA_037177255.1 Melanotaenia maccullochi | reverse complement strand
AGCCTTTTAATTTTTCCAAGCAGATCCACACCTGATGCTTCCGTTTCTTGTCGGTTATCTTCTGCGATGGCATTACGTATAAACTACATACACAATAACATTAACCTGTCCTATCCCAACTCCACACTAACTCTAACTAGACTAATAAACTAACTAAGGAGGAGCCACAAAGGCTTTACAAAAACTACACAAACCAAGACTAACCGTCAGAACATAAACACACAACCAAATAGTATTAACACTACCAAATAATCAAACATAAACCGCCAATATAAACAAAAGAACTAAGCTATCACTCAATCTTAATCAAATATCACCAAACAATCACGATTCCAAACAATCTGCTACTGAGCGGTTGCAGAAGGTTCTTATTTCCTGGTGGTTTTCAGCAGAAGCGCGATTGGTCCACGGATTATCCAATGAGGAGGGTGAAGGCGAAGATGTGACAGGTCCAGCTGATCCCAGCCAGGTGACAGCAAGCAAGGATGGCAGGCAGTTTTCTGTTTTCTGTAACGAATCATTCTTGTTTGCATTTTTAGATAAGTAAGCCAAGATTAAAATATTTTCAATGGAAAAACCCTGAGGAAGTGTGTTAGGTGTAAGATAACAGAGAGGTTCAACGTTCCTGATTTATTGACACTTTATGTTCTCAGGTTCTGAGGAATAGAAGTGATATTGATGAGTACCCTGGCAGGTGTAATATTTAAGTGTTCCAAACATGAACTGTGTGATGTTAGCGATGGAAGAGAACAAAACACTCGGTACCAGTTTGCTAAACAGTCAGAAGTAGTGAGGGAGAGAAAAGTGGAGGCAGAGCAGCAGGAAGCTGCAGCAGAACCTTAAAGATAGCTCTTCTTTCAAAAACCAAGACAAATCAGGTGCTCCCAGCCTGGCAGCAAACTGTGCCGTTATATAAGGATACATTTAGTTTCTCTTAAATAAATCATTTATTATTATTATTATTACTATTATTATTATTATTATTATTATCATTTGGAGGGTGGGTTGGAGCTCACAGTTTAAAAAATCTTGGAGGAATCCCTGTATGTACAGAACATTGTCAGTGTTGTATGTGTTACATAAAGTGGATTGAATTGGATGTACAGCATGAAGTTATGCAAAAATAAGACAACTGAACCATAAAGAATATGTCATATGTGATATGACAGACATCTGTAGAACAGCTGGAGCACTCATTACAGGTATGTATCTGTTCTGCTTGAATTAATTAAATCATGATTCATCCAAAAATGATCCAAAACACCTAAAGATGTATTTTGATGTGTATCAGTGTTGCTTCTCTACAGCCACACCTCACTACAGATCCATTAATAAGCACAAGCACTGAGATCAAACTGAATTATCAAGCACTTACAAGAATTATAAGAGCTGCAACTTTTCACAAGCACTGTCAGGTTTAATGATAAAGAACATTAAAACTGGCCGTTGACCGAAGCGCTGTAAGTAAACGTATCTGACGCATCACAAATGTCGAGATACACAACAAACATTTCATTAAAATTAAAATAACAAAAAAAAAAAAAAAACCTGCAGCTGCAGCCATGAAATGGTGACCTGGCCGACTGGGATGTGATGAAAGCATAAAAAAGCTTTTCAAAACCATCAAACATTAAAAAGGTTTTAGTTTAGATATCTGCCTCAGTTTAAAGAAGATATTTTTGACCACCGAATTGTCTCACTGACCCACTTCAGTCATGTACATGAGTTAAACAGAAGCCTACAAATCGCCTGTCATGGCGGCTCAACGAGCTTTTAGTTCTTTACTGGAGCTTTAGTTTGCCTGCAGAGTTCAGTTACATTCATTTCCATGACGGAGTTTGTGAGGGAGCTGATACTGCAGCTCTAACAACTGGAAAAACACTGAGGTTGTCTGTGACTAAAAAAAGTAACCCAACAGCCAGGAAAATATGTGTTCATCACAATTTGGAACAATGACCACATTCCACCGGTAGCTATTTTACCTTATGTAGCTATAGGCTGAGGGATGGTTGAGCCAACGGGCTCCTTTCACTGAGGAATGTACATGTAGTAACTGAACTGTGGTTTCTAGAAATGTTGAATGGCAACATAACACCCAGGAGATTGGACTGAATGAGGCAGTAGATGCATAGCTATGAGCTGGAGGGAAGTGCTGATGGTGCACACACTATGAATCTGTCTTGTACCACAAACACCAGTTTAAATAGACTAAACAATGTTGGGAACTTGGTGTTGTGAGAAACCGTTTGAAGGGCGATCTTTTTTACCGTTACACCACTAAACATGCAACGCAAATGTGTTATTGGAGGTGTTAAGTGATGAAAATGGACATAGAAAGTTAAGCTGTATTAGATGTTCAAGGTTAAACATTGTGACAGAAAACAGAAGCTACAGCTGTTGAGATACTTTGATTTTAAAAGTTCAGATGTGGAGCTAAAGTTGTTGCAAAAACGACCTGCTGCTCCACCTTACCCACAAACATGTTAGGGACTAGGGCTGCAACGATTAGTCAACGTTGTCGACAACTAATTTACCCGTCGACTATTGTCGGGAAAAAAAAACCTACAGAGTGAGACATCGTCTTCTTCCCTATCTCTGTTGAGAGTAACACAGTTGACATGTGCAAAACAAAAAAAAAAAAAAACTGAGTGACCCTTTTCTTATCTCTGCTAAGAGTTGCACATGTGCAGTAAAGTCCACCAGGGAAAAATATGGGAACAAAACGGCGGCGGAGGACTTCAAAAGTCTGAAATAACTTCATGTAAACTTACAAAATAAATTAAATACATGTGAGATGTGTACCACGGAAGTACGTCTGCAATGCTCGAACATTTAAAGAGGAGGCACGTCTAGATACTGAACACATAAAGTTCATAAAATCCAAAGTGTCCCGAGAAGTCCGTATTTTTAATCCCACCTCACTGATCCATGCCTCGACATCTGGCAGAAACGTTAACCTGACAAACAAGTTCTTCTCCTGCTTTAGAATTTAATGAGATTTTAATATAACAAAAGGTCAGGTGAAGGTCAGGAAATAACTAAGATCATTTATTTTCTATCCATGCAGAATCTTCCATGAGCGATGTATGTTAGAACTGAGAAATGCCCTTTATTTTGAACTAAAAGAACAAAGTTATTCAATCCTGTCATGTGAGGACAAGTTTGCACTCTGTAGCTGTTTTAACACAGAGCCAAAATATTAACATCTGAATCACCAGCAAGAGGTGACACTGATGGAGGCAAAAATCCCTCCACCTGGAAGACATCAGAACCGTTCGGTCCATAAATGACACCAAAGACAATCAGCAGTGTTTTATCACACAAACGTGTTTTTGGTTAAGGTGTGTTAGGTGTTCACAATCATTCAGCATAATCATTCAGCATGAGTGTAAACATGCATTTTGTATCGCTTATTGGGTCTGAAATACATTATTTTTCAAAATCTACTCTTAAAAGATGGAAAAAGTCTTCAAATATGAGATTCTGGAGAAGGTATTTATATGTATATGTCCTCTTCTCACCTTGGTAAGGGGGTGAAAGGCTTGTATTTTTCACTGTGTGGAAGCAAGGAGTAGAAAATTGAGCAGAGCATCTGATGAATAAAACAATGTGAACTAAAAAAAGCTGAGAAAAATGGAAAAAGATGCAAACAGGGCTTATTCTTATATCACATATCGTATGTCAAAATAAAGTAGAAAACCTGACAGCCACACACACACACACTGGACAGAGTTCTCGCTGGCTCCTGAATGAGAGCGCAGCCTCGACCTGACCCGTTGGAAACATTAGCTGATATTCCACGTCAAGCTCAGCCGACCCATATTTCCACACGAGCAAAGGAAACTAATCAGCTTCTCCGCCAGCGTGCACACAGCAGGACTGCTGGCTGACAAGCAAACGCAACATGGGGATTTGTATTATTGATACAAACAATTGCAGCACAGCTCCCTGATCTGGAAGAACTCTACGTCTCTGGCTCTGCTCAGGCACAGAAAGCATCCCTCCATCTAAATGTTGAAGTAAAATTCTGTTTTATTAAGCTTATTCAAACGTAGACCCCTTTTTCTTTCTCTTAGTCACTGTGTGGATTCTCCTTCAATCAGCCTCGGATCCTACTCACCCAACAGAGTAAGCTTGTGATCAGAGTAAATCTGCTCTGATCTGTTTTTGTAAATGTTTAGCTGGTAGGTGAGTGAACACCGAGGTAAAAGGTTTCTGTGTGCCAGTAACCTTGTGGTTGTGTCTCAGTCTTATCCTCAGTGGGAATAAACATGATATGAAATGATCTTATTCTGTGTTGGGCAGCTCATTTCTTCTGAGCATCTTCTTGATTGTAAAGCTAATTAGATTTTGTTTTAGGTCTAAGACAGTGGTTCCTCACCTGGGGTCCCACGAAGAGCACAGGAGGTCCCCAAGGCTTTGACTGTTCAGTGCCAATGTGATTTAAATTTTGTCCACACAAAGAAGAGTTAAGCTTTATTCGCTCGGTTGTTGTTTCATTCACATGGAATCAGTGTTTTGGGAGCCTGAAAGCATTTCATTAATGAAACATGTCAGTAAAATACCACAGAGCAGAAAATGTGTCATTATTTTTAAATAAATAAATAAAAGTAAGGCTAAATGTTGTTAATTTCCTTAACTTTGTTTTTATCAAAGGATGCAGACAGAATGCATCATTTCTGGTGAGAAGCAGCTAAAACACGGGCAGGCAGGGAGTCCACAGCTTTTTGCTAGTTCAAAGCATCAAGGGGATTTTCAAGGAAAATAGATTGGGAACCACTGGTGTAAGGAATGTTTAACAGATGGATTCCTTATAGACAGGAAAACAGAAAGTTAGAGCTATAATATGCAAATCATTTTGTCAGTTTGGCGCCTTTGAGTTTATACTGAAAAAAATAAAAGTGGAAATCATGGCTGACACAGAGCGCTGCACACCGAAACAAAGCAAAAAAAAAACAAACAAAAAGATCAGTTGGCATTTTAAGTCAAATTCTATTTAGATTTGAGGTATCTTGATCAGCTATCATGGCAAAAACGTCTCTGGACGCTGACTTGAATAATAAAAAGAAGTTCAGACATCAAAACAGATTTCTGCAGCAAAATCTGGAGGTCCCTAAGCCAGAATGAAGACCTAAAGACCTGATGTGTAGGTCTGTCTTATATAGGGTTTAAACAAAGAAAATTCCTCAGTCTTGTGTCCTCCAATCATAGAGTTTGCCTATAGGATGCTTATTTGCATGGAATGCATGTTCGTGTGTCAATCCAGTCTGCAGGGCAGAGAACCTTATATGGTAAAGACTTGAGTGTGTACCATACAAATGCTATGCTTAGATACCTCAATTCAACCATCAGACGACCTCCAGCAGGCGTTCGGTGGCGGCTAACACCAGCCTGCTGTCACTTTTCCAGCTGATTCTCAGAGATCAGTCTTTAAAAACACATTCACAAGGTTTTTCTGTCAGAGGTTTAAATGCCAATATATTGATCCTTATGTGTGTTTGTATATTTACCAAATGGCAGTTTCCTGGTTGTTTCTTCTTTTATTGCTGTTGCTGTCATTCCCTGTATCGGTATCATTGTTCTGTGTTCATCTGCCCAGCAAAGGAGTGTATGACGGGATCCAGCAGTTTCTGGTATAAATTACTGGGCTCATCTCCATCCATCTCACCTCCATCTCAGATGTGTGAACAACAGGTGTGTGTGTGACGTCTTTCTCTTACAACATTAAACACTCATTGTTTCATAAATTCTCACTGGACATTGGTAAAGGGAAAACCTCCACAACACTAGCCTTACCTGGCAGTGGTTGGACTGGACATTACCTTCCTTTGTTTCCTTGAAAAGGTTTTACATAAAACCTTTTGTTTTGTATACAGTACCAGTCAAAAGTCTGGACACACTTTCCCATTAAATCCAGTGGGTAAATGTGTCCAGACTGGTACTGTATTTGTACTCCATTAGCCTCAAATCTCACTGCACCACACACTCTGTACTAGATAGTGATAGTGAAGTGTTGTTCTGTTCATGGCAGCTAGCAAGCAGCTTGGTAAATTGATGCCACCTTGTGGCTGTAAGTACTGATTTGCAGCCCCAGGTTCCCCCCTTTAACCCAGAGGTCCCCAAACCTGGTCCCCAAGGCCCACTATCCTGCAGGTCTTAGATGCCTCCGTGCTGCAACACACCTGATTCAAATTAAACAGCTCTCCGACAAGCTCTGTACAAGTCTGTTCATTTGAATCAGGTGTATTGCAGCAGGGAGATTTAAAACCTGCAGGATAGTGGGCCTTGAGGACCAGGGTCTGGGACCTCTGCATTAACCCATCTGTACCAGACCTCCCGTTAGTTAGACGTGACAAATAAATATGCATTTTACTGAGACTACCTTCCAAGTAGCTACACCTGTTATACACCAGTGGAAGCTGGGATATCTTGAGATGTGAATGATGTGTACCACCTCAGGCTACAATCCTGACTGTAGATTCAGTAAATATTTATTTCAGACCAGTCGCAATGCAGTTTATCTTTGAAGCCGTATTTTACACCAGTAGCAGATGATGTTGGTCCCATTACACCTGCAAGGTTCCAGTAAAAATGTTGGTCCACAACAAGTCTTTCACTCATAAAAATACGTTTTAGGCAAAAACTGAAGGATTTTAAGGAGTTAACTAGGATGCTTGTGTTCAGTCATGGTCGACTTACTCATGCCTAGACCACATGTTTGTTAAAACAGTCGCATATCGAGTTGATAGTTGCACAGAATATTTGATTTCTTATCTGAACATTTGAAAATCATTACCTGCCTGGAAATTTGGTTGTTTTTGATTTGGATTTAAAATGAAGGGAACAGAAACTAGAAATCAAGAAAAGGTCTACAAAAGCACAGCAGCAGTTTACATGATTTTTGGAGATTAAGAAGGTTAAGAAGACTTAACCCTTTAACTACCTGTTCTCATGGTCGGTAGAGCAACAGTTCCAGCGATGACAAAGAATATGTAGAAGTAAACCTGGCGGAGTCACCTCCACCTCTTGGTTTGGGTATGTAACACCAACAGTAAACTGTTTTATGTTTGACCATTTAAATATTGTTACTATGTTACTGACTGTATTTTCAACCATTTTTTTAAATAAAAACATTATTCCTATATATTATTGTCCCAAGGAAAAGGCAAAAACATGAGAATATTCCAAGAGTTAAAGAGTGGAAATAACTTAGCAAATCACTGAGCTGACATGCTGTGACTCGCCTGCTGTTTCCAGTTAAACTAAAGCTCAGTGAGATAAGTAGAAACACACCATCACCTTATTATTTATATTGACCAATTTCCATTTGATCATGAAGTAATATCTGTGTACCAATATATACTTTAGCTATATTTATATTCACATCACGCGTTTTTCTGTGAGTAACGTAATGTCTTCATGTTTCCTGTCTTCACATCTTATCAGCTGCTGCACTGCTGCACTCACCGGACTCTAGAGACTGCAGTTAGCTTTGCTGCAGCCCCTTCTTGGTAAAATTGGACGCCCCCGGGTTGCCTATAATAGTTGTTCCTTTTCTCAGTCTGCAGCCTGAAGAGGCAGATTGAGGTGGTTTTGTTTGCTGGATCCATCCATGGATGCAGAGGGGAGAGGTTAATTGTTAGAGCATAAGTGTGCGTGGGCCCATCATTAAAGACAGAGGTGGAGAGTCTTTAAAGATGCAGCTCTAAATGCTGCTATATTGATTATAACTTAAAATAGAAATAATTATTTCAACAGTTGAGGAAGATACCCCAAGTTCAGTCTCCCACTCTCATTAGTACTTTTGTGTTGCTATCAGGCTCATTCACTCCCACCGGCATACTTCAATCCTCTTCTTCACAATGTTTTACAGTAATTGATGGGGTGTGCTTTTATCTGATAGACACACTGGCTGTCATTTTTTATATATAAACTATATAAATATATATATAGTTTATATATAAAGAATTTTATTTCCATAACCACTGTCAGCCCTGTCTAAATGAATCGATGCAGGTTGGTGTCTCACTATAAACCTCCTCACCCAACAGAAAATGTTATATTGCGTTAGAGAAATCCATCCACTCCTTTCATAATGACCTACGTAGGTATAGAAGATTACAAGCCCGGGCGGCACACATGAGCTCAAGTAAGATTTTCATTCTAGCTGAGACTCTTTTTTTTTTGGTTTTCAGCTGAGAAAATGCTTCCAGGTTCCCACATCATTTAGCAAGAAATAGACCAAAAAATTGTACACTGGGACTGCTGTTAGGCTGCGTTTTCCTTTTCTTTTTTTTTTAAACTAAATCTTTTCCCCCATGTCTCCAGGAGCCAGGTTGCCAATCCAGCACCGCAGGGGTTATTTGACCAACCCTGTTTCCTGCCTGTGCAACTAGGACAGTGAAAATCCTTTCTGAGATCAAAAGCATCTTTCTGAACTCTGCCAGCACACATGAAGATGCTTTTTTTTGTTGTTGTTTCTATATTTTTCTATATCTCTGTTGAATTTATTTAAATGGAAAAAGTGATAGAACCAGTGAATAGAGGTCAGAGATCAAAGACAGACATGGAGATGAGAGATTTGGTGCTGTTCAGATTTACATGCACAGGACAAGTGATGTGTCACAGTGGCTAAAATAATTCTACACATTTAAGAAGATTCAAATGTTGAAATTGGCTTAAATGACTTTGTTAATCTACAACACCAATTCCAGAAAAGTTGGGATGCCGTGTAAACTGTAAATAAATACAGAATGCAATGATCTGCAAATCTCATGAACCCATATCTTACATGAAACATATCAGATGCTGAAACTGAAACATTTCATTGAAAATACAAGCTCATTGTGAATCTGATGGCTGCAACACATCAAAGCAACCGGAGGGACGTTTGACAACTAGTTTGGTTAATTGACAACATGTCAGTAACATTAAGGAGCATTTGAGAGAGGCAGAACCTTTCCGATGTAAAAACGAGTAGGTTCACCAATCTGAGACAAACTGGGTCTAAAAAATGTGGAACAATTCCTGAAAAACGTTCCTTAATGTAAAATTGTGAAGACTTTGAAGATTCCACCATCTACAGTGTATAATATCATCAAAAGGTGAAGAGAATCAAGGGGAATCTCCTTCACCGATAAGGTGACCAACATGTCAACTAAGGAATTGTCTTTCTCTAAAGTTCCACCAATCATCTCAGAGGTTCTTTGGGTTCAGAAGAAGACGAAAAAAAGCAAGATGAAGAAGAAAATCCAGCTCATTGATTAGCTAGGTCAGAAAATGGCTGGTACAGTTCAAGTAAACAACGGAGCAACACCGAGAAAGGAGTTTATGTAGCACTTCCTATCTTTAATTTGCTGGATGGTTCAATTGCTTTCACACTGCAAGCGAAACCGCACCAGGGTTCACTTATAGGTAAACAGAGACCCTCAGTTTTCAAGTGGACCAGGGTTCACTTCTTTGCTCCAAACAAACTATCTGTGGATGTGGACCAGGGTTCTTTTAAAGCAGACACTAGTGTGAAAACCTTTCCTATTGTATGCAAAAGCCAGCGGTTCAGTTCCTGACACCACCCTCTGACACCTGAAAGCTGACTGGCTGGCCTTTCGTCCTCCAGGCCAATCACAACAGCTGCTGCTGCACTTCCTGCATAGATCAGCTGTTTTCCTGTCGTTCTGCATGGCTGTTTTGTAGCGTGTACAGCTCACTAGCTTTAGTTTCACTTTCTGGGTGTGTTAACTAGCTTCCTCTGGCACTGCAGGTATTTGCTGACTTGTATTTTGGGTTATTAAGAATTCCCTGGTGTTTCATTTTTATTTGACATTAAGACTTTGTTGGATGGAAGACAACTTTTGTTTAGGAGGCTAGACAAGGTTTTAGTTTTAAACTTATATTTGCTCACCATAATTGATGTTTTCATTAACACAGGTTTAATTTTTTAGTTTATGTGCACGTTACCATCTTTTTTTTATTTATTTTTTTTTTTTTTTAGGACAAACTTCTGTTAGAAAGTTTCTTTTTTATAAGTTTAGGTAAGAGTCTCTTTAACGTCATGATTCTTTTTTGAGTTTGAGTAGCATCCTTCATCTGTTGCTCCTCAGTTTGTGTCTTCTGTTTTATTTTGTCTTTGTGATTTGACCATAAACTCCCAATTTCCTCTAAATATCTTGGTATTTAAATTTATCCACACTCCCCTGCAGAGCTGGATTGTAAGGCCAATAATTAAGAAAGCACACAAGCTAATACATGATGTTGATCATTAAAGCTTGTGGCATTGTGTTAAAAAACAGCCATTTAATTCCTAAAAACATATTAGACTAACCTGCTAAATATTTCACACTGCTATGACTACATAGTCCTGCTTTAGTAAACCAATTCTGTACTTACAAACAAATGTCCTGAAGTAAGTATTAAAAATTGCACATTTGTAGATTCTTGTCTGGTTCTAGATTTATGTTTTGATCAACAAGTCTGCAACTGGTGCTGTGAGATAATATGTCCATGCAGATTACTGAAAAATGGCAAATAACTGTCTGAATTAATCAACCTATTAATGGACCAATCACCAGCCAGGATACATGTCTTTTCATATATCAGTTAGGCTGTATTGATGAAAAAACACATTCCTGTTAACCTGCAGCTACATGCTAAAAGCAAAGTGACTGCAAAAGCATCATAATGGGCCTTTATGACAATAATTGTTGCAGGTCGCTCTCCATTTCTATTTTCTTCAATTGGTTGATTCCGAAATTTATTTGGGCAGTGGTAGCTTTGTGGTTACAGAGGAGGACTTTGGTCTGGAGAACCTGGGTTCAAGTCCCCGGGCTGGCAACTAAGCTAAAAAAACCAC
>JBAGKP010000014.1:27313610-27323629 GCA_037177255.1 Melanotaenia maccullochi | reverse complement strand
ACCTGGGTTCAAGTCCCCGGGCTGGCAACTAAGCTAAAAAAACCACTGTGGGCCCCTGAGCAAGGCCCTTAATCCCCGGGCGCTGGCATCTGACAGCCCACTGCTCCTAGCAACTAGGATGGGTCAAATGCAGAGAAAGAATTTCCCAGCTGGGATTAATAAAGTAGAATAAAAAAATATATATATATAAAATCCAGAATTGAATTTAAAGCATCACTGATGACCAAGATACATTTTAGTTCAAAGAGCTGGAGGTGCCCAGTTATCCCACCTGAACAATGTTTCCTAGAGGTTATGAGAGTAAAATGGGAGGTAGGGCCTTCATCTTTCAGGTTTCTCCTTTGTAGAATCTAGTTTCAGGAGGCAATATTAAAGTAGCACTAAATAACTTTCAGGTTTGAAAGCCTTGCTTCTTGCTTCTGACTCAGTGATATTATTGCAGAATCCCGAGGCTGAGAAACAGCATTTCACAGCCCAGAGAAGAGACGGGATGAAAGACAGATGCTGAACTAGCTGTTGTTAGAGGGCGCCTCAGCGAGAAAATCTGTCATAGTTTAGAAGTGGGGCTTTTGTTAAATTAACTGAAAGAAAAATTAATGATGTTTTATTTCCAGTTATCAAACATTATGCCTTCACCTATTCTACTTACTCAAACACACCAAATGGAAACTCTACAAATTTGAGTTTAATTTGTCACAACAGCTAAAAATTTAGCTACACTTTCACCAGACGATGACATTTAACAGCTCACGGAGAGTCACGGAGAGTCGAAGCCCCATTACTGACACACGTTTTTCTCTCAGAGGACTTCCTGGTTCAGCAGTGTTTTACACTCTGTTTCTGAAAGTGTTCAGGGAAAAGTGACCTTTCCAGTCTGCTGACCTTTGTAAGCAGAGCAGCCAGAAAGTGTTGACGGCTGACTTCAGCTTTGATTTGGAGTTTGATGAGTACATGAGTGACGATGGATTGCAAAGCCACTGTGACAGGAAGTCGTTAGTTTTCATTATATATTAAATCACTTTTTCCCATCAATGCAGAGCACTGGAAAATGTGTCCTTCTCTTTACATGACAACAAGAGAGATTCAAGTGTTCTTTGGTTAACCAGTTACCAAAAGGAAGAAACTACAAAGAAGTCTGAAATAATGCAGCTCTGAAATTGAATTAAATGAAATGTTTGTCCTTGCAGAGGAAGTGGTCTCCACAAATTTAATGTGAAACACTAAATGTAAACAAACATTTTTTCTTAAATATAACAATATTTCAATGGCACATATATGGCTTTAATAATCCTGCTATTTGCAGACGTTGAAGGTCATTTAATCTCATCAGGAGACTTCTGCTATAAAATCCTCTGCCTTAAATGTGCAATTTTCTGTCTTTGAATGTTCTCTTGGTCGCGCACTGATCATATTAGCTTCTGCCCATTTCTGTCCGGCACTATAAGTTAGACTCAGAACAAAACCATCTACCCAGGACTGATCCATCTCTGTCTGTATACAGAGGAGCTGTGACAGGAAATGGCCTCGAGGGTAACTAAGCAAGCGAAACACATCTTCTGACTTCTTCCAACTCATCTTGATTTAGTGTTTCAGCTCCAGAGGTCAGAATTTCTCAGTTCTTCCACAGAGCTTAAACTCCCTGTGGTACTGAATACTGTCCTGAAGTGCACCTGAACCAAACTGCATGAATTTTCCAGTTCTGAACGAGATCACAGCGGCTGCAACCTCTTTCATCTATACTCTGTTTCAAGCAAGTTTTGAGCATATTGCGGCTGGGTCAGCAATAACTGGGACAAATTTATTTGATTCATAAAGATGCACACCATTTATCTCACTCCAGACAGGTTTGACTGTCTATGTCAAACTCAAGTCTGACAAACAATCTTTTTTGTTTTGTTTGTGTTGCGATCAATACTGCTACACATCCAGCTACACATCCAGCTACAACAAAATGCCTAATACACTGTAATTCAGCTAAATGTGATACAAAAGATTCAAGAATGAAGATCTTTGTTGTCATTATGTAAGCACAACAGTCTCTGGGCTTGAGTATACATAAATAAGAAAATAGAAATGTAACAAGCACACATAAAAATGTCCAAATTGAAAATATATAAAATACATAAAGGATATAAGAACACCTGTATATTTACAGAAAAGAGGGGGGTGTGGGGGATAAGTGTTCACAAGCAGCTGAGAAGAGAGTCTGCTTCAACTTCCTGAGAAAGGCCGTTGTTGGGCTTCTTCACCAGGTGTGAAGCGTTCACGGTCCGGGAGAGGTCAGAGGAAACGTGGATGTTCAGGAACTTAATGCTGCCCACACGCTCCACTGCCTCTTTGTGTATGCAGAGAGGAGCGTGCTCAGTCTTCCTGGACCTCCTGTAAGCTCCCTTGTCTCGTTGATGTTACGAACCAGATTGTTCTTGGAGCATCATTTTGTGAGACTCCGGGCCTCTTCTCTGTAGTGGGTCTCATCATTGTTGGATATAAGACCCATCACAGTGGTATCGTCTGGAAACTTCACATCCATGTAGGTGGGGTGGATGGCTGAGCAGTCCTGTGTGAAGAGGATGAGGGTGCAGGGCTGAACACACAACCCTGCATGTTCCAGTGTGGAGGATCAGCGGTGAGGATGTTGACTTCCCTACTCTGACCACCTGGGCCTGTCGGTGAGGAAGTCCCTGATCCAGGTGCAGAGTGATGCTGACAGAAAAGGTTGTGGAGCTTCAGGACCAGCATGCCCAAGGAGGACGGTGTTAAAGGCTGAGCTGAAGTCTCAAACAGCATCCTAACGTAGGTGTTGGGATGCTGCAGGTGAGTCAGGGCCGTGTGAAGTACCACCGAGACAGCACCCTCCGTAGAACGGTTCTTCCTGTAAGTGAATGTATAACTGTACTAAGCATAATACAGATGCTGAAAAAGTAATGGAGTATGTAATAGATTATAGAAAATTCCTTTGTTAAAATTTTCTAAATTTTTTTATATAATCATCTGCATAACTGAGACCAACTGACTATAAAAGAAAAATCTATTCAACTTCAGGCTCAGATCCCAAAGGCCAAGAATATGCATGTTGTCTACCTCAAGTTGTTATTGGAAGTGGCACACCTTAGCCACAAACATGTTTTGTTGTATCAAGACTGTCAGAAAGATCAGCATCCTCCACATCTTATTGTAAACCTATAAAGGATGGAGTCAGATGTCACTTGCAGACGTATTTATTAGAGGTGCTCATCACAATCCATACATCCAAAGAATGTTCAGTTCTCATGACGACAGAAAAAGCCGGCCTCTGTTAATGAAGGAAAAACCCACAAAAGTCATTCTAGAAAAAAATGATGGCACCCCCAACTTAATAATTTGGTGTACAACCTTTTCAGGCAATCACTGGAATCAGGGCTCGAATTACACCGGAGCTTTTGGGGGAGCCTTTGTCTTGACCATCTCTATTTATTCTTCACTAGTAACACATATACTCTGGAGCTCATCTGGTGATGTTAAAAAAATAAATAAGTCGCCAGGGGCAACGTACCAGATCTTAATTGTGTACACGATGACCTCTGACCTCTCCCTTATTTTAGTATTATATATGGTTCTGTACAATAATCCTCTTTCAAATGAACATAGCTTCTAACTTAAGGTTTCCTCCAAATTAGATAACTTTTGTTTAGCGATGTCTACCTTACACTGCAGATTATTGCTAAAAATATAATATAAATCATACAATGCATTTCCACCACTCATCAGCAGGCCAGGAAGAAATTAGAGATGCAACGCTGCAAAGACAGGGCCAGCAGATTATTTTCAAGGCTCCATTTTAAGCTACGTTTCAGGTCAACGCATTCCAATGGGCAGTAAACTGGTTCCCATCAGATTCAATGAGGTGCTGCTGAGTGTTCCCGTTGACAAACAATACACAAGGTAACCATGAATCATGCAGCCACCGCTGACATACAAGCCTCCAAAGAAGGTGGCTTTAATTTGTCTAGATGCTGAATGTCAGATGTAATCATTTAGTTTTAGAGCCTAAAATGCTATTTTAAAAAAATCTTCTACTGGCTCCTTTATATTCAACATTAATGCTGACAGGAAAGAGGAAGCATTTTTCCTAAAATCCTTCCACAATCATTGTGAGAGGGCTCATATTTTCCACCAAACACTCCCATGGAAGTGGTTTCTATGAATATTTAACTGCTTCAGAAATTTACAGACACAATCATTAAACCGTTTGTTAATGAAAAAGGATTTTTGAAAGTCCAAATCAGGACTTTAGAGAAGCTCTTATAAAACACAGGAAATTCTTTTTCAAAAGCAAATTTTAGCTTCAGTATGGCATGAATAAGACTTGTGAATTGGGGCCAAATCTAACAATTGTGAATGGATTTTTTCAGCCAATCAGATAGAGCTTAAGCCATTATCCAGAGCAACTAATCAGAGCAAAGAACACAACAAAGGCATCTGAGCAAACAAACACAACATGGGGCAAAATCAAAGAGGTTATTTTGAGAAAGCTTTACAAAAAAGAGAAAAAGACCCTTCCTACTGCAGACAGTACCTTATTGTTGGTTATGTAAGTAAACAGTCTGGGACACAACATGATCAATATTGGATATTTTAAGAGAGTAATTCTATTTCCTGCACTTTATGTATTTCTGTAGAGAATAAGGACTGCCGTTCACCTCAGGACGAAACAACTTCAGTTTATTCTTATAGGTGCTCATAAATGCCTTGTTTGTTTTCCTTTTTCTCAGTGAGAGCATTATTCTTTATGCCAAGTCCAGTGGCAACTTTATCTGTCTGGGGTCAGTTATAATGAGCGAAGGTGCGTTAGCTGAGGAGAAGCTCCGTTATTCATGAGCCATACGGGGGAAACCTGGGCTGAGCCTGCGGACCGAACGGCAGATTGGATGGGCACACGGTCAAAGTGATTAGCATCCATCACTGTCTGCTCCTCTCAGACAGCGAGAGGGCTGTGACTGATGAAGGGGACACAATCAGGGGTGAAGCAGCACAGCGTGGCAGAAGACAGAAGCCTGGGAGGGGGAAAAGGATCCTGGTCTGCAGAAACAAACGGCACAGTTGGGACTTTTAAAGGTCAGGATACGTATAAAAAGAAACAGGCTTTGTGAAGATGTCAGCGTGGGTCGGAACGCTTGTTAATGTGTGGGAAAGTTGGAGGCAATATGTTAAGAGAAACCTCTAAAGGAAAGCTCCAGGTAGAGGATTAATACACAGTTATTCTAAGGAACTTTCACTGAGGACTCATTTCACTTTGAAGGGAAATCCCACAAAAACTTTATCAGGTCTGCCTTGCTAGTACTTTTCCCTCCAATTTTCCCTCCATATTGACATGACAGCATCCAGAGTTTCCCACAGACCAGGTAGCAGGTTGCGGTGCTCCCCTGAGACTGGCGAGGGAATCAAGTGTTGTGGCGTTGTGGTGGTCGGTGGAGTCGGTCATCAGGGTGTATGCAAAGTGGCTGCAGCGGGCGGTGCTCTATCACACACTTAAAATAGGTATTGTACTAAAACAGGTAAAATACCTACCTTAAATAAAAGCAAAGGGCGATTCCACTGAATTCTTGGGAACCTAAACCACATTAGACCAGTCCCTATAGAGTAAAGTAAAGCACTTTGTAAACCTACAGATGATTGTGTGTGAAAAAAGTAGATCAACCAGCACTTGGTAATGCATTGCTACCAAGTGCTTGTTAAAGTGGAAAAAATAAAAATAAAAACATTAAATAAATAATAAAGATGAAGATTATAATAAATTAAACAAATAAATGACACATGTGGATTTTACATTACACCAACATGTTTCTGAGGGAGGCACTGCTGCAGAAAGACAGCGAATTTAAAATAATGTGGAACAGAAATAATAGATTTCATGCTGCTCACTACAAGAACGGCAACTTTCTTGATAAAATTCACAATAAACATGTAGAGAGAAAAATGAACCACATTGTTGGCTAATAGACAATCTATTTCTCACACCGCCGCACAGAGGCCAGAGTCTGATGTGACACATTGTAAGGTTGAAGCTGACACAGTGTATGAAACACACTCTCATTACTCAAACGAAAAAAAAAACAAAAAACTAATTTTTATTCTAGTGAGCGCTGATTAAGATGCCACAGAGGTGCAGAGTCTAACAATAGGGAAGAACTGTAATTATATCTTGTGTTGTTTAGAGCGAGAGACGCGCAGCATATAATTTAGCAACAATTAAATTCTTTCTGAAGGATGATCGTAGCGGTGGAGGAGGACCACAGAGACTCCATCTGTCTGAGGAGCTCCTCTCCAGGTTCGTATCTGGGCTCCGGCTCATAGAGCTCAGTCAGGACTGCTGTTAATGCTGCAATTACATTGTGGATTTTCACGCTGGGCTCCTGTTGGACCTGCTGGAGATTTTCTAAGCAACAAGAAACCGAGCAGGTGAAGAACAAAACATATTAGAACAATTAATGGGTATTGTCTTCTCTGGGATACGTTTTCTAATTAAAATAGTGCAGAGGCAAAAAACGGAATCTGGGAAAAAATTGATTTCATAGGGTCCTAAATACCGAGGCTTCACATCTGGTGAAAGCCTTTCTTTCAGACCCCTTTTCTTTGCTGCTCCCTCAGCTTGGAAAAGCAGTCTGAAGCTGTCTCGATTTACTTTGAAGATTTTAATGTCATTTAGTCTCTTGAGAGGGCATCTTTCTATGAACCTGCTGTTGTTCTTCATATTTTAATTGTTTTGCTTGTTAGTTTTGGAACTGGAGATCAACTGATATGAATCCATCCATCCATTTTCTACTGCTTATCCGGGGTCGGGTTGGGAGGGGGCGCCAGCTGCCTAAGCAGAGAAGCCCAGACTTCCCTCTCACTGACCAGGTTCGCCAGTTCGTCTCAGGGGATCCCGAGGCGTTCCCAGGCCAACTGAGAGATGTAGCCCCTCCAGCGTGTCCTGGGTCTTCCCCGGGGTCTCCTCCCTGAGCCACCTCATCTGGCTCCTCCCAATGCAGAGGGGCAGCGACTCTACTCTGAGCCCCTCCCGGGTCACCGACCTTCTCACCCTATCTCTAAGGGAGAGCCACCCTGCGGAGAAAACCCATTTTGGCCGCTTGTATTTGCGACGTCGCTCTTTCGGTCACTACCCACAGCTCATGACCATAGGTGAGCGTAGATCGACCAGTAAATTGAGAGCTTTGCCTTTTAGCTCAGCTCTTTCTTCACCACAACAGCCGGAACTCCTCTAGTTGGGGCAGGAACTCATTCCCGACCCGGAGAAAACACTCCACCGTTTTCCAGCTGAGGACTATGGCTCTGATTTGGAGGTGCTGACTCTGATATGAAAACAAAAAAAAATCTATATGAATAAAAGCGGTTTCGAGAGAAAAAAGTGAGAAATGTAGCTTATTCGTTGTAATGATGCTGTTAATAATCAAGAAATAGTTGTAAAATATTCAGTGAGTAGTGAAAATGTCTCTAACAGGGTAATCAGAGCCCATGTTGTCTGGTTTGAATGAAAATAAGGACACGTAACGCTGGACTCTGGAAACACGCCACATCATGGCAGGATAAGAAATTAGAGCCTGAGAAGAAATTATTAGTCAAAACGTCCATGTAGATATACGTTTAGGCGTCCTTCCTGTATTTGTGCTTTTCAGTATGTAAAAGAATGTTTTCTGCTCCTGAAAGAAAACCCAGAAGAATCGAACATCAAAGCAAATCATTTGTTTTCTTTTTTTGTGTGTGTGTGTGTGTTGGTGTCACAGTTTCTGCCAGCTAATAGCAATAACGTTGCAAAGTGTCTTAACTGAGACGGCATGCAAGTCCGGGGCATAAAGACGGTTAATGTGAGAGTCAACAACAGAGACAAAGCAAACTGAAATCCGGACTGTGTTTGCACAGAGAGGCGGCAATGTAATGAGGCCAAATAAATCTAATTAGCTTTAATGTGAATGATCTTTATGTGGAGGAAGCTTCCAGACTGATGATAAAAAATAAATAAATAAACTGGAAGTAAAAGTATTTACTCTAGACTGCAGACTTGGCAACATCTGCAACATAAACGGGCATTCGGGCCTGTGACTATGAGATATGTCGTCTACTTGGAGAACGAAGAGAGAAATCAGCCTCCTGACTAAGGTGCTAAACAACACCAATGAAACATGCAACTCCTGCCAGTTCATTTCCGAGCGGAAGATAATGCAGTCATGTTGCCTCAAGCGGATAAAGAAAATGCCAGCTGCAAAGAGCCCGGCCCACCCTGTGAAATTAATGGTACTCATCAAGAAATAAAAGAGCCATAAAAACGCTGTCCATTTCCAACATCAGCAGAATGGCTCCTTAAATTAACTGAGGAGGCCTTGAACAGGTTGGGGATCTCAGGTTTTTTTTTTTTTTAACTTCATTTTATTCTGAGGGTGCTGGATCAGGATGATGTGCCTTAAAGCTTCAGCCAAACTGGAACCAAGCAGTGACCCTCTCTGATTCACAGACAGTCATCATCTTTTAATGCTGTCTGTCTGGGCCAGAGATGTTACACAGAATCTGTTGATGGTTTGATAAAATATAGATACGTGCAGCCTTTG
This sequence comes from Melanotaenia maccullochi, assembly GCA_037177255.1. Lineage (NCBI taxonomy): Eukaryota > Metazoa > Chordata > Actinopteri > Atheriniformes > Melanotaeniidae > Melanotaenia > Melanotaenia maccullochi. The sequence continues at coordinate 27,315,047 of JBAGKP010000014.1, read as the reverse complement.
TATACTCCTCACTGTGCTTTTCACTGATGTTACAGAGCAGGAGATGCGAGGCAGAAGAGCCCTGTTGAGCCTAAGTTCTATGTGGTAGGGAAACCAAGCCTCTGAGCCCAAGTTCTCATGAATAATACAGTGAAAAGTTTGCATAAAATGAATATATGCCTGTCAACTGTATCTCTCTATCTTTCCGGCTGTGTTTTTCTGCTTTTTTTTTGGCATTATTTCTAGGCAATGGAGAAAACTGCCACAAAAGGGGGAAAAAGTTCAGAGCAGTCGTTTATCTCCACCCAATTTCAACCTCAAATCACACCACCCGTGAGGCGGAAGTAGGGCTGGGTATCGTCACCAATTTCCTGAAATGGATTCAATTCACAGCAGCCTGTTTCGATTTGATTTAGACTAAATCCAATGTGATTCATTTACCGCTAATTATGTAACACCATCTATTTTTCTTGAATATTAAAGACATTCTCAGATAACTGTTGTTTTTTCTTGTTTTTGTTTTTAATAAAACACTGTGTGCATTTACTTGACAATGAAAATCAATCAGGGAGTAATCAGATTATTGTAATAATCTGGCCTGACACATCTACATTCACTTCGTGTTTCCCCAAATTCAGAATGCTGTGATGGAAATAAATAAACAAATAAATAAAATAAAAAAAAAGAAAAAAAGAAAAACCCACAGGACAGAAAAAAAGGTTTAAATGTCCTGATGAAACTGATTCATTCGGTGGAGTTGCTCTAAATATTTTTAATGTTCTTATTTCAGATAACATGCTGATGTCAATGAATAGTGGATCCATTTAAAGCTGTAATACGACTCAGAAATTCCTTGTCCGTTGCCATGACAACTGTGACACTATTGGCGTAACACTGGAGAAGCAGAAATATTCCATCTGCTCCTCACAGCAGCAAGATGCTTCCACCTCCACCTGCCTGAGAGAAATTTAAAAACTCATATTTTTGTCTGTTTTTCAGCAGGTTGACGTGTTTTCTGACATGTGCACTCAGTCCTCTGACAGAAACTGTGTGTGTCTGTGTGTGTGCTCACTGCCGTGGACACAGAGAGCAGCTATGACATGCCGTCCTGTAAATCAGATAAATACCATCAGATTGTTTACTGTTTCATTAAAGGACGATGAGTAAACCTGGTCTAGAGGAAATGTGACTTTAAATGACCATATCGGATTTATTTTAAATTACATGCATGGTGACATCACTTCCTGTTTTTGAACTTGACGGTGCCCGTTAGCATTAGGTGCTAATATGAGTGCCGTGGCCATCCATCATCCATCCATCCATCCATCCATCCATCCACCCACCCATCCATCCATCCATCCATCCATCCATCCACCTATCTATCCATCCATCCATTCATCCATCATCCATCCATCCATCCATCCATCCATCCATCCATCCATCCATCCATCCATCCAT
>JBAGKP010000014.1:27294633-27312289 GCA_037177255.1 Melanotaenia maccullochi | reverse complement strand
ATCCATCCATCCATCCATCTGGTTTGCACTTTAGGTGACGTCACAAACTCCTCATTAACCCCTTAACTCCTGAATTCATTTATAATAAAAAAGAGAGAGAGAGAGAAATGCAGGGAAAAAAATCAGGAAAAAAATGAAAAAAAGACTGGAACAAAATAAATTACAATGTAATATTAAATTAATAAATACCATTAAATGAATAAAGATTAATCATAAATAAAAATATAAAAAAGCATGCATAAATGAGAGTGAATAAAAACAAATAAGTAAATAAAAAAAGAATTGCTAGATAAAAAAAGAAATAATTTAAAAAAAGGCCAGATTGGTTTGATGCAAATTTGAGGCACCAGGCGTTAAGGGGTTACTTTAATGTTCCTCTTGAATGAACCAAGGTTTCTATGCACACCGATGAGAGAAGAGGCTTGTGAATCTTTGGTTGGGGTCAAAACGAGCCGAGTCAAAGCATGCCAGAGTTTTTAGTGATCACTTGGTTACAGGTTTGTAAATCCCTTAACTTCAGTTGGTTAGGATCCTTGTCTTTTAGCTTCTGGTATGTTGTGACTGAATCAAAGCTTGTTCACTTTCTGGTTTTACTGGGCAACACTGAAGCCGACGGCAACATAAGTTAAGTCAATCCTAACAGCATTTTTGCTTCATTCACCAGGTAAAACAAAAAGGACTCTAGATTTCCTCATGCAATGTGTTTGGTTTAAACAAGCCATGACTGGCTGTTTCACTCTATCATGACCTTGATTGTTTGTATAAGGGCTTTTCTATCACATTAATGTGAGGTAATCTGAGGTTATGTTTATGTTGCACTAGCATGAACTTTCAGGCTAAATACCTCAAGAGTTATTGAGTGTAATTTGCTTCCAAATGGACGTTTTCATACTATTCTCAAACTGTAGTGCAGCTTGTAGACTGACCGTAGAACGGAGCAGGGAGTTGTGTTGTCACTATGAAAACAGTTAAATCCATGGTTTAAATGGGAGGTGCTTTACTTTATTTCTGTGGTATTCTGACCAAAACATTTCAAAGATGTTTCATAATAGTTTACTTGTTAGAAAATAATGGTATAATATTTCTCTTTTTAGGTCTTCCATGATTGCCAGATTGAATTCTCATTAATCTAAGTGCACAGACTATTTTGGAGACAATTTTATTAAGATTGTTAGTACTGCAATTGATATTCAAAATAAAATAATAAAAAAACAAAATGATACATATATCAGGTAATATTAAACTTTTAAACTTGGATAAACAAAGATAATTGAGCAGTGACTTTTTATTGCTGAAAAGTACACTCATCAAACTACCTACATACTAGCAGCAATTTGTTTAATGACCAGCCATGTTTACTGGAACAGGTCAAAAATGACAAGACATTTCATTACAGCTTCAAAAGACACGCAAAGGAAGACAGAAATCAGTGAAAACGCTCTCTCTTAGATGAAGGTGAGAGCAGAAACACTGCAGGGGAAGACAACTTCAAAGCAACTCTTTCATTAGACTTGTGAAAGCCGAACAAAGTCAGCAGTCTGGACGCCTCCTGAAGACAGAAGACGGTGTGTTCGGCAAACTTCCCATACAGGACTCAGGTCTCAATGGTCAACAGTAAAACACAATACACTGAGTCGAATTTTACTTTAAGTTATATTTCGCTATCTAATTCCATGGCATTTTTACTTCAGTAAAGATGGCAGTAATGTTTTACTCCCAACTTCCTCTCCAGTGTTAAAGCTTCGCATGTCAGGTAGGAAGAGAGACTTACAGACGTGGACAAAATTGTTGGTACCCTTCGGTTAATGAAAGAAAACTTCATGATGCTCACAGAAATAACTTGAATCTGACAAAAGTAATAATAAATAAAAATTCTATGAACTTTAACCAATGAAAGTCAGACATTGATTTTCAACCATGCTTAAACAGAATTATTTAAACAAATAAACACATGAAACAGGCCTGGACAAAAATGATGGTACCCTTAACTTAATAATTTGTTGAACAACCTTTTGAGGCAATCAAACGATTCCTGTAACTGTCAATGAGACTTCTGCACCTCTCAGCAGGTATTTTGGCCACTCCTCATAAGCAAACTGCTCCAGTTGTCTCAGGTTTGAAGGGAGCCTTTTCCAGGCGACATGTTTCAGCTCCTTCAAAAAATGCTTAATAGGATTTAGGTCAGGGCTCATAGAAGGCTACTTTAGATAGTCCAATGTTTTCTTCTTAGCCATTCTTGGGTGTTTTTAGCTGTGTTTTGGGTTGTTGTCCTGTTATAAGACCCATGACCTGCGACTGAGACCAAGCTTTCTGACACTGGCCACCACATTTCTCTCTAGAATCCCTTGAGTCTTGAGATTTCATTGTACCTGCACAGATTCAAGACACCCTGTGTCAGATGCAGCAAAGCAGCCCAGAACATAACAGAGCCTCCTCCATGTTCCACAGTAGGGACGGTGTTCTTTTCTTCATATGCTTCATTTTTCCGTCTGTAAACATAGAGCTGATGTGTTCCGGCAAAAAGTTCTATTTTTGTCTTATCTGTCCATAGGACGTTCTCCCAGAAGCTTTGTGGCTTGTCAACATGTAGTTTGGCTTTGTTTAATTTGTTGTCAATAATGGTGTCCTCCTTGGTCGTCTCCCATTAAGTCCACTTTGGCTTAAACAACGACGGATGGTGCGATCTGACACTGATGTTCCTTGAGCTTGAAGTTCACGTTTAATCTCTTTACAAGTTTTTCTGGGCTCTTTTGTTACCGTTCGTATTATCCGTCTCTTAAATCAATTTTCCTCCTGTGGCCACATCCAGGGAGGTTGGCTACAGTCCCATAGATCTTAAATTTTGAATAATATGTGCAACTGTAGTCACAGGAACATCAAGCTGCTTGGAGATGGTCTTATAGCCTTTACCTTTAAAATGCTTGTCTATAATTTTCTTTCTAATCTCCTGAGACAACTCTTTCCTGTGGTTCCTCTGGTCCATGTTGAGTGCGGTACACACCATGTCACCAAACAGCACAGTGACTACCTGTAGCCTTATATATAGGCCCACTGACTGGTTACAAGATTGTAGACACCTGTGATGCTAATTAGTGGACACACCTTGGATTAACATGTCCCTTTGGTCACATTATTTTAGGTTTTTCTAGAGGTACCATCATTTTTGTCCAGGCCTGTTTCATGAGTTTATTATTTTTGTTTTAATAATTCTGTTGAAGCATGGTTGAAAAGTAATGTCTGACTTTCATTGATTAAATTTAATAGAACTTTTATTTATTATTACGTTTGTCAGATTCAAGTTATTTGACCATTATGAGTTTTTCTTTTATTAACCGAAGGGTACCAACAATTTTGTCCACGTTTGTAGATACTTTCCATATACACTGCTTGAATCCGGGTTAATGCTGCAAGATTTTCGTGGTTGTTGGATCACTGTTGTGTTCACACTATGTAATGTCTTTATAGAGGTGTATATATATACCTACAACGGCAGATTTAACAATGAGCCACTGATATCACTCCAAATTGAAAAAGTTGATCAAACAGTCATTTTTTGTAGGCCGTTCATAAAGAAGAACATGTTGACATGATGTTTACATTTGTTCTGTTGTAACAATCAAAATCTCTTATTTTAACTGGATGAAGAAATTGTTGAAGTCAGGAAGCCCTGACTTGTCCCTACTTGTCCATCACATAAACAGTCTTTTCTGAGTTTTACTGATCGCTGCTGTAAATTCTTGTAAGCTATTTTAGCTGATTCAATTAGCTCTGTTCTTACATTTCTTGTTAACATGACTGGTTGTCCCTGCAAAACCTACTTTGCTGAAAGAGTTAGTGCTAGCTGATGTTAGCTAGTGCTAAATTGCCGCTTATGGTGATTGTATCTTCCGTCAGAAAGTCAGGAGTAAAGAAAAGAAATAACTTATTTTAAAGTGAATTAATGTAAACATTTAAGTAACAAAGAAATGACCATCTCAGCTGCTATTGAGTCATTACAAATGGTGATAACAGTAACTAAGTAAAAACTTGTTTCCTTATAATGTATTAATGTGTTATTTTGTCAGATGACAGATTTAAAGCTACAAGACAGTTCAGACTGAGGAGGAGATACTGAGGCAGGTGGAGAGTATGCACAGTTGTGACTTAGATCTACTTAATTCAAATGTAATCAGGTATAATAGGATATACCCATGTGTTTATCTAACCTTCACACAATAATGCCGGGCTGCTAACTTTTCAATAATCCTTGGCGTGAGATTTGGTGGAACCAACCAATATTTTGTCGCATACACGGTAGCAGGACATAAGACTCATTTTGACTCATTTTGTGCAGGTTTAATCATAAAATACTGCACTCAGGAGTAACAAAATGCAAAAAATAGGTAAACAAATAGGTCTATAAAGTACCAAGAGGCGGTGTGGCTCAGCAAGGTAGAGCGGTCGTCTCGTAACCCGAGGGTTGCAGGTTCGATCCTCTGTTCATGTTGAGGTGTCCTTGGGCAAGACACCGAACCCCTAATTGCTCCTGATGGGTCGTGGTCGAGCGCCTTGCATGGCAGCTTCCGCCATCAGTGTGCGAATGGGTGTGTGAATGGGTGAATGTAATGTATAATGTAAAGCGCTTTGGGTATCATTCCAGGTACAGTAAAGCGCTATATAAATATGGACCATTTACCAACAGAAACTTTAAAATAAAACAGGAACAAACTCAACTACAAAAAGAAGCATAATAAGACCAGAGGGAATTTCACATGATAATAATTTCTCAAGATCTGTGTGCCTTGTCGGACTGGCCTATTGTCTTTTTTGGGGCCTCAATTATCAGCTGATTGAGGTGGTGAGAAAGTACGAAAATGAATACAGTATGTGGAAAATAAGATAGGATTATCTTAATCTGCATATAGCAGAAAATACAATAGTATAAAAGTTAATGTCAAGGCTACTGAGATCATTCTGTTTGAACCAGCTGCAGATTATTGATTGTAAACTGAATAACTTCAGCCTCATCTGGACGTGATGATGGATCTGCTGCTGCTGCTGGGTCTGAAACTGAGACCATGTGGTTCATGACGTTAATCTTTGCAAACACTGATATTACAACGTTAAAATGCAGCTGAAATGTTCAATATGTATGACTGTTATGCAACAAGCCATTTGCTAGGACACACCAACAAATATGTTTTGTATTGTACCTCCTGTCTTACTGTGAACGTATTCTACTCTGGATCTGAGAAGATGCAGACTGGACAGCTTCCTGATTAATCCATCCATCCATCTATTTTCTATACTGCTTACTCCAATTCAGGGTTGCAGGGTGAGAGGCAGGTACACCTGGACAGGTCGCCAGTCCAAACAAACCCCCAACTGGTCTGATCTCTGTCAAGCAGTTCCAGCTGTCATGGAGACAATTCAGTCTGGTTCGTGTAGTGGTTCAGTCTGTTTCGCTCACCTGGTCATTGAAGAAAGCTGGCTTCTCTCCTTGGAGTATGTCAGTTTCCTGAGCTAAACAGTTCTTCACCTTGAACTCCATCTTGTTTACTGATGGTTAGTCCTTTTTTTACTTTTACCATGACCCTGTCTCTTACCCTCTCACACACTTCAGCTCATCGATGAGTCTGAACAACTCTTTTCTGCCACCTCCTTTAGAATATCGGAGGCTAGTCATAGGCTGCAATCTTCACAATTCATTTAATGACAATCCAGCTTCAGAACTAGCCATGTAAGTTTAGCTTTCACAGCAAAGTCCAAGTCTGCAGGTACTGCAGCCTGCCCTGTGTGACCCCTGCCTGAATTTACATGTTGATTACAAGTTAAAGACAATCCAATGTCTGGTCACCTTTATGCCACCCTGCACGTCTCATGGTTGTCATTAAGATGCTCTGTTTTCCATTTTAATTGGTTTCAGTGACCAGCTTGGTAGTTAATCAGCCGGTAAGAGTGCTCAGTCAGAGGCCGAATGTTCATTCTGCTTACAGCTGGGTAAGATATTATTCAACTAAGCTGCCACAGGGTCTTGATCACACACAGAGCTGTAGGAAAACAAATTAGTCTATAATGAGAATCCCCCAGTGGATGTGAAATTTTTAAGTATTTTTGGCCTCTACTAGGCAGATTTGAGGGGGCGGGTGGATGGGGACAACTTCTACAGGGACAAAAACTTGTCCTGAGTTAAAAAGTCTACAAACACAGTCGAGATCAGGACAAACAAAAGACTGCAAACAGATTTAACATTCAGTCCAGACACATGCTGTGTCTATTTATAGTTCCCATCATGATCAAATTTTGATAGCTGAGTGCTAATTGTGAGAAGCCATGTTTCTCATCTCATTAGCTTATTTGGTACAAAGACAGACCCTCATTCATGAGGAAATTGCATTGCACAGACTTTCATTAATCAAAATGGACAACCTTACCCATGAATCAACTATGTGAAGCGGTTCTCATTGACATTCAGCTGCACCCGAGCCCACAGTGACACAAAAACACGCACGAGTCGCGGGTTAACACAAATACACACTTACAGGAGCCAAAAGTGGAACTCACAGAAGTGAACAGCATATTAAAAGCCAAACATTGTGACGGTTTAGAATCAGACAGAGACAGAAAAAGAGCACACAGAGCCGAAGATGAAGACCACACTAAATCCAATCAGTGGCTGTTATTTGCCGCAGATCAGAGGAAGTCGGCGCTCACAGCGTGAAAGCAATAACGTAATGAGGCTGATGCCAGCTTTCTTCTCGTCAGCTCATCCGCTCGATTGTCCTCCATCACCGACTTCCCCTCGTCGACTTACAAGCTCCGGCTGACCTCTCCTCGGTCAAAGACATTTCATCCAAATGTCAACAGACCACAGGTGGTTATGAATACAAAAGCACATTCTGGGTTTTCTTAGGAATCTTTTCATGTTTCAGCATTAAATGGGTGACAGTGAGAGATTAATAAACACAGACTTTTTCTTTGGATCTACACGGTAACTTTTTAACTTATCTTCCTTTTAATCATTTTAATGTAATTTATTATTTTAATTGTGATTTTTGCTGTGTTGCTGCCTTCTGCTATTTCTTAATATCTGTAATGCCTTTGTTTTATGTAAAGCACTTTAAATTGTCCTGTACATGAAATGTGCTGTACAAATAAACTGTCTTGCCTTGGAGAGAACCATTAATAACTAAAATATACTACTTCCATTCAGCTCTTCAGCTAATTACAAATTTAACTCTAACCTAATACATTGTTGTCATTGCATCACTTACATCACTGAGAAGTGCTGGAAAATAACATTCAGTTGAATCATTTTTCTGTCAAAGATATTATTTGTCAAATCCTTTCATGACCTTCACCGACAAATTGGGTTTGCTTGGTTGTCATGGAGATAACTCAGCTGTTCTGAAATGAACCATCTTCAACTGCAATCCAGCTGAAAGCTCTGAGAAATTTCCATCAAGTCGAGAGAAATTCATTTTTTTTTTCTTTTTACATTTTGGAAGCATCTCTTCTGGATGGCTGATAAGAACTGAGACCATCATATTGTAGAGCAGCCGTTCCCAAACTGGGGGTCTCAACTCCCAAGAGGGTCCCAAGATAATTTCAGACGGTCACCAGATCATTGTAAATAAATAATATATCGCCTACATTCCCTTATGTTTTCATGAGAGTTGTGGCTCAAAAAGTTTAGAAACCACTGTTGTTGTCACGGTGTGTGTGGGTTTGGTTTAGTTTTACTGTCTTAAGGTTCATTGCCTTGTCTGATTTCCTGTTTTATTTTGTTGAGTTTTCCCCTTGTGTATAATGTTTTGCTTTCTGCTTCCTGGTTGTCAGCTCACCTGGTTTAATTAACAAATTCCCTTCACCTGTTCTTTATTAGTCCCTCAGTGTATTTATCCTGCTTGGTTTTCAGTGTCTGTTGTCAGATCATCCGTTTTGTTTCCTTTGTTTTGGTCTTGTGTTTCTTCGTTAAAACCGTTATTCCTGCACCCGTCTGCCTCCTGCCTTCTCCGTCCTGCATTTGGGTCCACTTCCTAGTCAAATTATGACATTTGTAGAGGATGGAAATAGTGGAATCGGGATAGAAGATTAAAACTCAACTCATTCTCACTGTTTTTATATTACTGTAGACACATTTTAACTTCGGTACACGAAGTCTTTTATTAAAAATGTTCCTTCAAATTCTTGAATCTGGTTCTTTTCCCTCCAGGCGCAGAGAAAAATAAGAAATCCCATGGGAAGTGATTTCTTGAGTCACTGGGCATAGTTCATGAAAGCTCTACTAAATCATGGGGAATTACATAAAATCCTAAAAGTTTGGCAACAAGCCGAGCTCATAAATGTCTCTGTCAGACTGTGGCAGTTCCTGGGCTGCTTCAGTCGCTGCCAATATCACAAAACAGTTTGCATTTTGACAGCCCAACAACTGGCCGTGGATCAGGGAAAATGTTTCCAGAACAGCACAAGCTCAGAGGCAGTGGGTGAAGAGGGATTTTTATGATCAACAAAACCACTGAAAACAATATGAGCACATTTTTTTATAGAAATGAATGAATAAATCAATCAATAAATAATGAGACTATAACTCTGGATGAATATTTAAAGCAAAAATACTATTCAGAATCATTCTTTGAGGACTTCCATTCCCCTGGCTTGTGGTAGGTGTTCCTTATTGGCTAACACCATGATGTGTGTGATCTTTACCATTTAGTCCCCAAAGTTCAGCAGCCACAGAAAACACATTTGCCAGTTTTTCAGTTCTGTGTGTTTTCCAGTTGAGTAAGTAATGATATGATGGTTACATATTCCTCTGTTATAAGTGTGTTTCATAGATCTGTGGTGAGAAACAGCTTTTCATCACTCGCTGAGGGTTCAGCAAACCTCTCACAGATTCTTCCCTCATTTAAGTTCTGATTTTATTATGATTTTATTGTGATTTTTGCTATTTGTTCCTGCTTTTTACTACTTTTTAATGCTTTCTTTGCACATCTGAACTGCTTTCATGTTTTTTGTAAAGCACTTTGAATTGTCTTGTATGTGCCATGTGCTATAGAAATAAACTTGCATTGTGTGTGTTTTTTTCTTGATTAAACAGTAAACTTGGGCCCAACTAATTCGATCAAACTTTGAAAACCTTCAACAAATCTAAGTGTGTCTTTAGAAGAGCAAACCCTTGATTAATTTGTGGATGGACCTTGTGTTGGATGCTTCTCTCAAATGACTGTAGTCGTGGTGGCCCTATCGCGATGGTGATCAGATCAGGCTAGCCTAACACCACCATGCTAGGCTAGCCTGAGCTGCTAGCCTAACACTACCATGCTAGGCTAGCCTGAGCTGCTAGCCTAACATGGTAGTGGTTGAAGTTGATCTTTTTTAATTTATTCCATGGAAGGAGTTGCACAAAGAGCATGTTGTCGGTCGTTGACTTTGTTTCTGATGTTACTAATATTTGTACTCCATTAAAAAGGCATTACCTCACTTTGGTAGGGAGGTGTCCCTTAACAACGGCTAATTCAGCCTCCATCTTGCATCCTACCTGTACTTTCTGTGCCAGACAATAAAAGTCAGTCCTATGATGACTTTTGTCTTATTTCTGTCTCTTTCTCTTTTCCTATCCTCTAACAATAATGTCATCTTGTGATTCTTTGCTGAACTGTGTGCATTCAAAATGGGTGGTGTGTTGATATCCGCTTACTAGCGTGTGACTAGAGTGCACACAACACGTGGCGTCCCGCAAGCTAAAGTTGTGAGGTGCAGTTTCTCAGTCCGAGGACACTCCTGGGTAGCGACGGCTCCAGAAATGTATATAATAAAACATCACTGTGCTATCAAAACAAGTTAGAAAGGAAGAGTTTTAATGCGAAAGTGACAAAGTGCTACTTAAGTGTCAAATCTCACAGCGCCCAGCGATCATGATGTCTACTGTTGTTTTACTAGCATCTGGCAAACATTCTGGAAATTTGATGCCACCCTATGGTGGAAGTAGCACGTAACTACACTGTAAATAATTATATGTATTATTTTAATTTTTTTAATGTGTTCACAGTTTTTCCCTGTATTTATGAAATACAGAGAATAACCAACAAGATTACTGAAATCAACTACGAATTTACATGTCTAATGTAAAAAAAAGAAACAAAAACGTGAAAACCTGGAACTGTGAGCACATAAAATTCCCAAAATGGAATATTTTATTTAACATTTATCATAATTTCACAAAAAAAAAATTATTTATTTTTTTTCAAATTGTTAAACTGCTAAATTTAAGCACGACACTTTCAATACTCATAACATGCCACATTTATTTGTTGGCATGTTATGATACAGTGAATTTAAGCTGTTAAATTGTGTGCATACATACAGAAAAATGTTGGCCAAGCGGTCAATCAGGTGGACCAGGAGCTGATAGAATTGGGTTCAAGACAAGGTTCAAATTCCCAGACAGGCAACAAATTGAATTAGTGTTATATGTGTTTCATTAAACATAAAAAAGCCAAAAGAAAACAAAAGATCCCATGTAAAAATAAAGTTATAAACTTAGTTTTTTTTAAAACAATATACAGCTGGTCAAGGTCAAACAAATAAAGGGCTATTTGAAACTTTGAAAACCACAATCCATCACCTTGTATGAAAGTAAGACTGAAACAGTTGACCTTTTCAGAGAAGCCTCACCAGAAATCCGCAATCAAATGATTACAAATTAGCCCCAGCTGGAAAGTCATATATAAAAAGGCTCGGTGTAAGTGAAGCTCATTTTTAATCAGTGTTTTTGTCATTGCAAACAGGGTTTATAAAGGGCGACCGTGAAGCACCTGTGCTTCCAACAGCAGTTATGAACGGCTGTGTGACATTTGAAAATGTTTCAAACGTCTGAAGACGGAGCGCCAGGTAGCTCAGGTGGTTGAGCGGGCGCAGCATGGTTGGAAGTCAGGTTTGACTTCCAAGTCTCAACACAGTTCAGCTTGCTGAATGTCATCTCCTTTTACTCTGCCAGCTTTCCTGTCATTCTACAATTTATGATTAAAGGCGGCTAAAGTAAAATAAACATTTATAAAATTTATTCTAAATGTCTGAAGAGTTCAGTCATCCCAATAATTAAAATCAGGACTGCATAATATATTTTGTAAACTGATATAATACCTAAAATATTCCTACTTAAAGGGATCAAAATAGTGGAAAGAATTTTCTATTGTATTCTACAGTCATGTGCTTTACAGTCTGCAATCATTCTACAGTCATTAAGACATTTCTAAGGTTATATATATCAGTATTAGAAATCAACTGGTGCTTAAGGCCCATTTATGCTCCCTTACATCCGTAAAAAGGACGTCCGTTTCAACAAGGAGTGCTGAGTTCACAGTTCACTCCCGCTATCCAACGTCAGTTTCAGATACTGGTTGGCAGCGGACTGTCAACCCAGAAACACTTGCACAGTCTTTGTTCAAAAACTTGCGCAATTTCTACATTTGTTATCCTCGTCTGCTTTTTTCCCCCTTCTTCTTCTTTAGTTGGTTTGTTTCGTTCACTGGTTGCATCTGCTCAGCACCGCCCCCGTGATTTCCGGTGGCATCGATACATTTTTTCTGCATCAAGACGACTAAGCTCCATGAAAACAAACCAAATTACCAATGTAACCAACGGAGGAGACGGATAAAACTGTCCGTCTGTCTGCATCGAGCATTAATGGGCCTTCAGTCTGACGTAAAATTATTCAAACACATTCCCAGATGAACAACACATGTTACACTGTGTCATTACTCATCAAAACTAAAGAAAAATGCTAAAAGATGCGTGAAAAACATTCTGTCAGTTCAGGTGTTTGTTAACACAATGCCAAGGAGGATTGACATCAACTATGGTCTTACAGAAGAATCTATCTAAGAAGGAAAGATTATGAACAAAAGGAAAACATCCAAAATAGTTCTTTCAGTCAATCTTTACTGGAGAAGACCTTTACAGCAAGTTCAGAGCCCAGTTAGATCAGGCAACCTTTATTAAAAAAAAAATCTCAGACTGTCCAGGTGCATGAAACTACAGCTGCACGAGGCTGGCTTGTCTGAAAGGTTTTTGTTAAATAAAAAAATAAAAACAATATAATAGACTAATTAGCCACGACATTTAAACCGGTGACAGGTTTTTAATGACTCATGGGAAGCAAGCCTAATCCATAAAGACCTCAATTCAAACCCGACAGTGTCCGAAGGATTTATTGTTAATGTCTCAGTAATAGACACTTCAGAACACATCAGATATTCATTGTCTACCCTGACTGGTCAGATATGAGAATACAAGCCAGTCTCAGTACTTCTGAGGTTTAATTCAACCACTAAAAATGACAAGATAAAGATTTATTAACATGAAGTGATATAAACAGAACTGACACAACGTGTACTTTTCTTTTGCTCTTCACAAAGCCTACATCAGGGTAAAAAATGCTTTCAATGGCGTAGTTTTACTTTAGTTTCCCACCGAACATACGGCGGGATATTTCTGCATATTTCCAATGTGCACCTGATCTTTTACATAACTAACCATCAGACTGAAACACAGCCAAAGCAGAGAAAATAAACCAATCTAGTCATCCTTTTTATTACACAGACAACAGTAAAACCACATCACAACACTAGGAGAAGTAATGCACGGCAAACTGGCTAACTGGACAGAAGAGGCACTAAATACTGATGTGTTGAGACACAAATGGGAAGTATTTTACAGGAAAGCCATTTCCATCTGGTCTGTAGTGTGGCATCCTCAACGCAAGGCTAATGAGATGGTTCATTTATCATCCTGAAAGTTTTCATTAGAATCAGCACCTTCTTTCGATTCACTAATCAGGCAGACTGATTTATCTTCGGCTCATTTGACTGTTTAGTGGAGAATACACAACTCTTGTAAACAATCTGTCCAAAAAAAAGAAAAGATCCATAAAACAGGCTTTTGTCGTTTATGTTGTGGGCAGTCTTTGTGTAGCACTGCAAATATTTCCTGCACATCTTAAGTCTTGTCAGTGTGTTAGTTGTGTGTTAACATCATGGCTGGGTGGTCTAACTTCCTTGTTTTAAAGACGGTCTTAATTTGAACATGATGAACTGACATGAGAATCACACAATGGCAGAAGCAGCCGTGCCAGCAACTTATTTTTTAGGCTGTCGGCTCAAGATCACAAAGCTCCTTTTTACGTGATAAGTTCATTATTGTTATTGTCTTCAGTAACGATATCTACAGATAACCGGCACCTGTAACAAGCTGTTTTATCCAGATCAGAAGAAGCTAAAAAATGAGCAGGTAACACCTAATTTAACTGGTAATTATTGCAGTTGTTAAGCCAGCTGTGTGTTACTCTCTTTACTTTCTGGTAATGGCTTTCCTGAACTCTAACAAAGACTTTGTTTTATCATGGTTTTAAAAATAATTATATCATTATCACAAAGAAATTGTTTGGTTTTCTCAGTAACAACATCATTTTTTCTGTTATCTGAAGAAAACATTCTCATTACCTCGAGATAATGGAGGTTTCTTATTTTTTTTCAAACATGGCTGCTCTCAACTTCCAAATAATCACACACTGCAATAACAAATAAATATTTAGGAAAATACAAAAAATATTCCCTTTTGACACAAGCTAACAGACGAAGCTGGATATGATGACAGAAGAAAGGAGCTGAATCTGCTGTTTGGAGATAGAATATTTTTGGTTTTAAAAGGCCGGACATGAGATAAAAGTAAACACAAACAACTTGTTGCACCGCCTTAGCTGCAAACATGCTTTGAAGTAGCAAGAATGTCTGAAACTAAAACCAGCATCCTCCACATCCTTTGATAAAACTGAAAAAGCTGGAGGACACTCGAATCAGATGTCACTTGACGACTGCAGGATATTTCTGTATGTTGCCTCTGTGCCCCTGACGTCACTTGTAAATGTGTTTGCTGGAGGTACAGAAAAGAAAAGCAAGAGATGGATGGAGATAACCATCACAATCCATACAGCCAAAGACCTGGTTCTGATAAGTTCTATGGAAAAAGCAGATCAGGGGCTTTGGTTAAGACATTTTGGTCATCCAGCACATCCCTTACAGAAAAACCACGTGTGCTCCATGTGTGTTCTACATATACTCCACAGCTACATGCACATGTGGTCCACATGTGCAATCGTGGTTTTGGAACATTTTCATGTAAAGAACATGTGACATACACATTAACCACATGTGAACCATGTAGACATATGCAAATGTGATTTTGGAACATTTTTTTTTTTTTGTGATTCACATTTCTGACCTCATTTCCCCTTTCTAACATATAGTCCAAGATTTGATTTGAAGAATCATTACATCCCGCTCGAAGTGTTGGAGAGCAATGCCAACACCTACTAGCCATACTGCAGAAAGCTATTCACATTAATTGTTGAAGCTGAATGCTCACACCCACAAGGAAGATGGAGAGCCGTGCGCCACAACCAGAATGCTGCAGTGCTTCTGATTAGCTCTGTTGGGTCTTTTCAAATTATTTATGTTGCCAAGTAGAACAAAAGCATTATTTTCAAACATCAAAGCACCGAATGTGAAGCATATTATCAAAATGACAGGGACTTAAGCTATAAACATTTCTTCCTTTTTCTTTGTAGGTTTTAATATGCTCCCAATGATCCACCATTTCAACAAGGAACCACAATTAGAACAGGAACGGAGCCTCTATTGAAAGAAACAATGCCCGTCTCATCACCAAAAAGGAAAGTGAGACAAAGAGTATGAAAAACAGGCAGAGGCATGCACAAACTCAAGGTTCCCTCTGCTGTCAAATCCCATGATTAATTAACATGTATAATAACTGCTCAGAGGATTAATTCAATCACAGAGATGGCAGGTCCAAAAGTGTTGACATTTGTAGAGTCAGCAGCCAAGAAACCATGAGGATGCAGAAAAAACGGAGTCAGGAATTAGAAATACAGTCTCTCTGCTCAGTTTGGATTCCAGCTGCAGAAGTCAGACTGGATGAGAAGTATATGAAGTTTCTGACTGTGAACGGGGCAGAAGTCCTTCCAGCTTTCCAACACTGTGACAGCAAACAGCTCTAGGTGGAAAGTTGAACTTGTTGTAATGGAGTTTGTGGTGACAGTGAGGGATTGGGAGCATGGGCTGATAGTAATGACGTTATCAGTCACTGTGTGATTGTGAGCTGATAAATGAAGTGTCTGCTGAGCGTTGTGAGAGCAGGAGGAGAGCGGAAAGCTGCAATGTTGTCAACATCACATGAACAATAAGCAGATTTCTTTAACTAGCTCCCCTAATGTGCTGCGCTGCAGCCATTTCTCAGATGAGACAGATAATCTGTGTGTGAACATCATGGTCCAATCAGTGCTGCTACATAGTCTGCAACAACAAAACAAGGAAACTAATGTTTCCTTTGCAGCCCATTGTAATTCACCTAGATGTCATTAACTATGCATATCCTAATCATTACATAATTATCACCAGTTTTTCTAACATACCTGTGACCCAAATAGCAACATATAGAGAAATTATTGTTCCAACAAAAGATTTGAGCGTAAAGTTTACACCGAATGAAAGCCCCAAAAGCCCATCTTGTGATCTACATAACTGCACAATACTCATTTATTTTTTGTGTTACCAAGAAGTCAGATTTTCTGCAGTCTTTTGGTGTTGAGAAATAGCTCTCTAGGCATTCAGAAAGACTTTTAAGGGTTTTCTTTGGCTCCTTTTTCAATCATTTTCAATCCAGTCTTTATTTTGACCAATTCTAACTGGAATGTGTTTTAATCTTTAAGCACTTTGTTACAAGCAGCCAGTTGCAAAGACACAGAATTTGCTTCCCTTTCTCAAGTTGCTCCAAAATATTCCAATTATAACAGAGTTTTTCAGTCATAAAATAGTGTTTTTAAACCCTCAAGAAGGTAGGAGATAAATAACTTGGCACATCTCAGCCGAGTGTGCAGCGGGTCGTCAAAGGTTTAGGAAACCTGGACAAGTAGAACATAGTTTATCATGTAGCTCTGATACACTATGTAGACTCTGACAGCAGGGCAGTTGCTAGGAATTCTAGGCCCCCACTAAGAATATGGCCATGGGCCCCTCTACCCCTGGATTGTTGACACTTTTTTAATGTCTGTGAATTATGATTTTTTCAGTGTTCTTGGTGGTGCCTGATAAAATGCACCCAATTTGTTTTCTTCTTTACAGTGTAGTAGTAGTAGTAGTATTATGTAAATGATGTACTTTTAGTTGTCTCGTTTCTCTGATTGTAATGCTATGGTACCTATAACTACTTTAACCACGTTATTACACCTCTGATTGCAAATATATTTTCAATAAACCATTCAACGAATAGGTAGTGGGTATTTTATTGTTAACAGCACTGATGTGCAAAAAGAAATAACTTAAAGAGTCCAGTTTTTTGGCCTTTAAACAATTCCCTTTACTATCTGAAGCAGCCTTGTTTTGAGGACATGGGCCTTGCTCTGTCAACAACAAGCAGAGCGACTTACAGCGTCACAAATAAATTTAGCCCAAAATTGAATATATAACTGAAATAGTTAATGGGTTGATTAATGTAATTAGTAATTAAAATGGTACAGTAGTTCACTAATAAACCAAAACAGCCAACCAGTGTCTATCTCACCCACTCACCCTCAAAGGCATCACTGGACGGCTGGAGATGAAGGACTGCTGCTGGGTCAGACTCAGACCAAGCGGCCACTGCTAATTCTGGAGCAGCAGAGCATAAAGGCTTGTTGTTCCATTATATATAGCTTTTGTAAAGATTAAATGATATGTTTTGTGGAAACTAATGAAGAACTAACCTAGTTTTGATTACACAAAATCTAAATGGGCTTCTCAGTACCATTGGTCTATGCAAACACTTTCACTTTGCCATGTATGTGGAGGTCAAGCTCTGTAAAATTACCCCGTGTCGGACTGTTCACGGCTCCGGTTCACGGCTCCGCGTCATGCTTTAATGTCTGATAATGGACACCTTGTCGGGCATTTTCCCTTACTTATATCACCTGTCTTTAATTAGACTTAAATCATTTGGGAACTGAGGATACATTTGTTCCAGTGAAAGATTTCAGCTGTTCAAAAGTCCAAAGTTCTTCTTGTCTGATTCTCTTCCTCATGATGCTCAGGAGACAGATCTAGACTGCAGGCTCTTATTAAATGGATCCAACAGCCTATGAAATTCTGCACAATAGCTGTGTTCCCATTACAGTTTTTTGCTAAATAAAAGCAATATTTTTAAAATTTCGACAAAGTGCACTTGCAATTTGCAGGTGTTTCCATTGAATGTTGTTTAACACATTAGCCGTTATTCTCTTAAAATCTCGTCTTGCGAGACTCCACTTTAAGGATGAAGAAGAATTCTTATTCTAATAAACTTTCCTGTTTTACTTTGCATCTCTCACAACTTTTATGGTATTGCTGGCACTGAGGATAAAGAATGAAGTAAAAATTTATTTATTATTTATAAAAAAAAGTTATTTTGATAAAAGTTAAGTGCACATAAGTTATCAGACAGGTTATAGCTTATATAAAAACCTAACCAGGGTGGATTCTGGTAGAGGCAGATGTGTCGGCTGCATCCAGGATGAGAATCTCCCGTTCCACCACATCCCAAAGCTGCTCTACTGGACTGAGATCTGGTGACTGTGGAGGCCGTTGGA
>JBAGKP010000014.1:27229536-27244697 GCA_037177255.1 Melanotaenia maccullochi | reverse complement strand
AGCTCCACATTCAGATGCTAGGCTCAGAATTTGGTGGAAACATCATGAAAACATGGATCCATCCTGCCTTGGATCAGTGGTTCATGGATGGTGTAATGATGTGGGACGCATTTTCTTGGTGCACTTAGTACCAACGTGGCTTGGTTTACCACAGCCTACCTGAGTATTGTTGCTGACCATGTCCATCCCTTTATGACCTGATGGCTACTTCCAGCAGGATAATGCACCATATCACAAATCTCCAACTGGTTCTAATTTTCATACTAGTTCTTATGTTATGATGTCCACTTTGTTATTTGTTGGACCTTTGTGACACTCTGAACTCATTTATTTAAGACATTGCTGGCTCAACCCTCATCATGCACAACATTTTCACGTATTTACTCGTATAACATGAAACAACAAGGTGTATTAGAGATCTGCATTGTTCTAGGTAACCCTGGAGCTGTTTATCATCAGTGGTGTCCCCTGAGGTTATGGAGCCTACACTACAGTCAGGATTTGATGAACAAGTACCACAGTTTTTTTTTTCTCTGGATTTTGCTAGGAAAATAAAATAATAGGAAGGTAAGTATTTTGATTAATTTCTTTTGATTTTAGTTGGAGATAGGTCATCTAACATTTATTTAAAATTATGAATTGTGATTCCTTTTATGTTCCATGAATGGTGCCCAACAGGAAATGAAAGATTAGGGAAACATTATTTAGCCATTGTGGACATTACTTTTGAATCAAGTCATGAAGTCACCTGTTAACATCTGTAGAGCCTAAAGCTGTGTGCTGCTTTGCACTGACGGTGAACCTGATGGAGCTTTGTTTTATAAATAACAGGTTAAAAAAAAAAGAAAGACAATGGGGAAAAAGGAAGAGTTGGTGTTGTTTAAAAGAAAGTATAGACATAACAAATAAAGTATTTAAAATCAAAGTCATGGGATAAGTTTGGTTAAATAAGTCAAACGTCTGACAGAGATGGTAAAGTTTACAGTTTTGGGACTCTCCCAAAGTGGTGATAAAAAACACCAGTCCTGTCATTAAAATCAGACCCTAAAATAAGCACATTAATGTACACAGTGGTAGCAGCAGAGAGGAAGAAGAATCTTTAATATCCCAAAAGGAAATGCATTTTTATTTGAGTTCAGGGAAGGAAATGTGGTGATAGAAGTGAGAGGGTGTCATGGTCAAGCATTAATAACCCATATATTCACTGAAAATTAAATCAGGTGTTGCATTGACCTCTGCATCTCTGAAGGAAGCTTAAATGCCCAGAAGCACCTCCACACCCGTCTGGTGTCTGTTGCATCTATCAAGAGCTGTGCCCAGAACTGTGTTCACATTATAATTTTATAACCTCACAGTGGCCAAAAAACGGTTGCACATTGCAGGACAGATATTACACAAAATTATCTGATTTCCTTTCCTGATTTATGACATTTAAGTGCTAAATTGTAACTGTAGCCATCTAAATGATAGGTAACCAATTCCATAAAGTCATTAATGACTTATGTTATGTTCTGTCACAGTCCCATTTGTTGCTGTTGTTACTTCTATCGTCAGTGAGTGCTGGTTGCCAGTAGGCTGGTTTTTGATGAGCTAATGTCCAGCCAAATGTCCAACAGGAACCTTGAGGACACAACAGCTTGGGCTGCACTCATTGTTATGCATGAGTAAAGAAGAAAGAGGCACATGAGGTAAATAAGTAAACTTAAAAACACTATTTAACCCATTTGAAATGTTAGATTATCTAGAAAGAAGTTTCAAAACATAGCAGAGCAGAGGACTCTCAGTGAAGAAATAGACTGATTAGTCTGTGTGGTAGAAGGTGATGGTAACCGACTAAGCAGGATATTCCACATGTTTTGCACAAAATACTCCCAACTTTCTGAATTAAGTTCATTTTAATACCCTGTTACCCCAACAGCTGGATTTCACATGACATAACATCTACCGTTTTAAGTTTAATGATTAACAGCCTAGATTATTGCAGAGCAGAACATGTGTGCCAAGCACTGTTTTGAATAGTGGAAAATGCCTCATGCTTGCTTTGTCCAACTGTTCAAATCGTGAAACCATCTGAAGTTACTTCAGGGTTCCTAGACAAGAGTTTTATGAAAGGACGTTGAGAAATGTGGCTTGCAGACTTCTCTTTGGGAATAACAAGAAGCTGAGTAAAGCCACCCTGTGAAGGAAATCCTGCTGCACCCCAGTGTCTTTCATTTTGTCACCAGCTAATTTTATGACTGTGGGTGAGGGTTAGAATATAGACCTTCTGGCTGTGCAATGGTCCAGTATGCCTCCCATATGCCTGCAGATGCTGCAGCCCTCCTCCTGTCCATCTCACGCTCCATTTTCCTCTTGCTCATAAACGAGGGGCTGAAAACCAACTCAGTTGCATTGGGCAGCAACTCATCGCCATCACTGGCTCAGGGGGAAGGTCACAGTTAGAGCCAATCACTGACCCAGATGAATTAGCTTTTGAGGGGCTGCAGCACTTTGCCTGAAATAGATTTTTTTAAAAAACAAACTAAGTGCTGCTCTTGTCAGCCCTAATTGTTCATATCATTACTAATTATTCTGTGGCTGGGTCAACAGTTGTAGTATTAACTACAGTACATACTTATTTGCATCAGTCCAGATTGGTCAAAGTTACCTTTAAACTCCAAAGTCACTGCTTCTCTGCTGGCTAAAATCACAGACTGAATCTCTCATGGTGAAACACTGCTGGGAGGGGAGCTCCGCTTGCCAGGCTATCTGTCAGCCTGCACACCACCCCGGCGTAGCTCATCAGCTGCAAAGCACATCACCAGTTATCATCATAGCGGGGCAACTGATGCAATTTTGACCTTTTTATGTGAGCTTCATTCAAGCAATTATACATTTCATGTCCTTCATCTTGACGCCAATCAGGTAATGTGTTTGTCAGTCTTGAAGGTCAGATCGTTATTGGGGGCAGAGTGTAGTTTATCCAGCCCCAAATCACGCATCACACTTAAGAATTAAAATGAAATATGACTTCATGAGTATAATTAATTTATCAGCTTTTATCATCCTTAGCTGTGGTGAAACAGGGACACACAAGGTCTGAGGTCCATTTACTTTTACTATTGGTGGAATAAAGAGACGTAATATGCTTTACATTATTTCATAAATCAAGATATTTCCCATTAAATTCCTCACTTGTTTCAGATTGATTTAAAGGGATAACATGCAACCTTAGGAAACTACTCTCTATTGTGTTTGAGCAGCAGCAACTCAATGACAACACAGAACCAAAACTGAAAGTGAAGCTGTCTGTAATGTACAGCCTGTCAGCAACCCCATGGATCTTTCTACTGGGAATAAAAGCACAGTTTGATATGTAACCTATGGAAGCTGGCAGTGACCATTCCTGTAATTAGTTACTTGTAAGGCCATTATCTTCAGATCATATGGAGCCCGAATGTTGACATTGATAGAAAATATATTAATCTGTGGCTTTTATCATGGAAATGATCATGGAAAGAGTACAGCCACAGAGCAGCTCCTGAAATTAGCCCTGTCTCAAATAAAGTTGGTGTTGATATGACTGTGATCTTGACACACTAATCAAGTCCAACTGTGACGTGTTTCAGTTGACTAACCGACCGAAGCATTTTATATGTTGGCTCTGAAAGTGTCAGGAGCACTAACCCATGAATGATAAGGAACCTGACACAGCTGCAACAACTAGCTCTCATTTCAGGGGTGTGAGACTGACTCCAGTGGTCCAAGTAAAGAAAACTATAAAAGATAGTTTTATTCCAGGATCGGATGACCATGCACTGAATTGGAATAAGTAGATATAGACAGCGGATGGATGGGTTGTGACCATGCATTAATGCTCAGGTAAATCCCTTTTTCTTGTGGAAGTTCTTGCTGTTAAAGGGACCTGTGGGAACAGATGATACTGACTTGCACAAGCTTAATTATTATTAGTGCCTTTTGAGGAGTGAACCTAATTATTCTATATAAACAAATCTAACACTAAGAGAATAATACAATGTGAAAGAGACTGACATGATTTAAGGCTGTCAGTAAATAACCGACACATGCATTTTGTTTGCAAGTGTTAATATAACAGAGCTGCCCCATTAGCCTGTTAGCAAGCTAGAGGTTGATTTAGGTTTAGTTCCCTTTAATTGACATAAAGGTCTACATGAGGTTTGGAGTAGTGGTAGGGATAAAAGATTTGAAAAAATAAGAAGTTCATGGTATCGTGGAAGAGAAGATTAGAAGCTCATCTTTTGGTTCCTCTCCACATAGGGCTTTTATAAACTCAAAGAGGGACCTGTTTGACATCCAGACTTATAGGAAATATCTTTATTGAACAGAAAATTAAGATCAGAGCACTACCTGAACATGGGTAGTTCAGGTGCAGCATAACTTCGTTCCTCGCTGGTGGATTCCATTTTTCCAGGTTTTTCATTGAGAATTTTGCATTTGCCAGTTTTCAGAGTTGCCTCCACCTCTTTTAGATGGGTGACGGCATCCACATAAGCATTTATGCATGCTCACCCCTTTTTTTTTGTTGGCAATGCTGAGCATTGTCTCTTTGTCATGGAGGAGCTCCTCTAAATGTTCGTCTCGTTTAAATGCTATTTAACCTGATGGACTCCGTGGAGTGATCATGAGTGGCTCTTATTCATCCAGTTTCAGGGTGAGGAGCCTCTGCTGAAGGGAGCTGACCTCCTCTGAATTTAATGAGGATTTTACTCTCTTATCTACACCAACGTTTTATCTACTTGTATTCTGTGTGTGCTCGCTCCAAAAGACACCAAGAGACTGCCTTTGCATATTTGTTAGAAAATATAGGGACAGAGCTGCGTGCCATCTCCTGAACCGCACAGGCCTGATGAAGTGATGAATCTTCTCCAGAGCACCGACTTCGTCATTACTGAAGCAGTGTGGGATCATCTTCACAGAAAGCAGAGCAAAAAGCAGCCAAAGAAGCTTTGGAAAGTCCTTCAAGAAGCCTGGAGAACTGGATAATGACGGCGTGCACAAATGCAGCGGCTCGGCTCTCTTTGCCTCTTCATGTGAGAAATTATTTCTTTGTGGACAACTGCAACAACAGTAAAGCTTCTTTAGTCTTTAGAACTATAGCTGCAGACTACTGAAATGGCAAGAAAGCTAAAATTTTTCAGTGCTGAAGCTGCTCAAACCAAATATTGACTTTAAATCTCATTAAAATTATACAGTCTGTTTTTGCCCTATGTACTGCATTTCTCTTATTTTTGTATGTTTCAGTAAATCACTGCAACTATTTCCTGTATTTCTGGCAATATGTAAAGACATGATGAATGAAACCAAGACTTTTGCAAAGTAAAGTGACTTTACTTTAGGAAAGTTGTATAGAAGTTGTCAACATAAAACGTTTTAAAACTTTTGCCATAAATTTAAACCTTTGGATTCAGTCTGAACATAACTATTTATTTCCAAAGTTTTTACAGTAGAAACTGAGAATTTACTCACAGCAGAACAAAATGGGATAACTGGCATGTCAGGACGTGTGTTTAGCAGCACTGTTGCCATGGCGTCATGACATCTGATAACACAGAGAACACTGAAGGAATACACCAGGCATGTTTTTACACATAATCTTATTGCCTATAACTCTCAGAAGTGTGAACCAATAACCGGTGTTGTGCACGATCGAGTTCAAAAGAATGCATTCATTGAACCTGTTCATTTTTCTGTGCATGTTGAACTGAACAAAATATATTGGTTCAGATTATGTGAAGTCCCACAACAGTCAACACTTACATGTACCCAACACTACACCTGCCTCACACCAGGTTACCCACAATGCACTGTCCTTTCTAGCATAACAAACCAGTACCACTCCATGGCGAAACGGATGCTCCAAAAGGACAAGTGCACTGGAAAAGAAAAAATCTACAGATGTAGTGTGTACATCAGTCTGTTTATGATTATGATACGGGAATATTACATCTATCTATCATTAATTTAAGGTAAATCTGTCTTTTATCATTAACAAGAACACAGTGGAAAGTAACTGCACTATCAGCATCTGTCTAAATGATTAATTGGTAGGAACTGCTTCTTCCACCTGCCATAATCAGATGTGAATTAGTGCTGTGTAGCTGTCGCAGCGCCATGCTGCTAACCCAATCCAGCTGAGCCACCTGACAACGACTGCTGAACACAAAGCGTGTGGACATAATTCAGCTCCACAAACAGCAACAACCTGGCATGTGATGTGTGTGGGAAGATAGTAAGGTAGCGTAACGACACCACAAACCTTGTTAAACATCTGCAATCAACACAGAAAATGAGGAGATCACGATGAGTCGATCCAATGATGAGGAGAGAGGCAGATGCAAAGAGGGAGTCCTTTGGTGATACAGGCAGGTACTATCAGGTACAGAGGGAGAAAATGTGGATCTGTTTATTATGTGAAGCTTTAATTTAATTTAATTTCTTTAATTTTGATTTTCCAAACACATTAAATACCTGCCTGAACTTTACTTCATCTCAGATTAGAAAGGAAACCAGTACACACAAGACTAAAATAAATAAAGAAAGAAAAAGTGGAACACATCACTCCAATTCTTAGATATTAAACTGGGTTACTATGTGCTAAAGAATCATTTAAAATGTTGTTGCTGGTGTAAAAGAAACTGAACTGATATATATATCAAATATATATCAGACCATAAAAGCAACCACATCTATACAAACCATCTGGATCCATTTTGCTTTCCATCCCAAGAGTTAAAACTGAACCAAAGTTTTAATCAGACTTTTTTTTGTTGTCGTTTTAAATTAGCTACAGCTGCTAATGTAGAGAGAAGACTTTCTCTTTGAATCTTTTCTTGAATCTGCCTCCTGATGGTGATGATGGTGGTGATGATGGTTCATCTGTTTGTACTATACACAACTCACTGCATGTATTCTTCAGTTTGAATGTTTCTACTGATTATGTAAAGCACATTGTGTTGCCTTAAATATGAAATGTGGTACGCACAGCTGATAAATCTGCCTTGCCATCACTTATTTTTCAGCACTCCTTCCTAATTTCCAGTCAGAGAGCTCTGACTGCCGACTTCTGCAGGCAGCTCTCACAAGTCTGCACACAAATATGTAATTATCTCTTTAAGCCACTGAAGAAAATAAATTAATCTGTTAAATAATTTCTCAATTTATCAGTGGGTAATTTCAATGAATTTTCATAGTTGCACAATGATGTCAGAATACACCCGATCACTGAGAGATAATCACCGTTTTGAGGGACAGTTTCCACCCGCCATTGCAGAGATATTCACTTCTGCTGCTGCTTTTCATTTCTTCTGGTAACCTAATGCATCAACAATATAAACAAGAGTAGACACAATTGTCTAATGAAATCTTTAAATGTGCCTTTTTTTCTCTTTTTCTACTTCCAAAACATCAACATCAAAACACAATTGCCCAGAACTCCAACTTCTTAAAAAGGAATGTTTGAAATCTGTAAATCTGTTGGATCATTTGAGTAAATGTTTTAACTTATCACATAATTTAGAATAATTTACATCTATTCAGAATTAAACATTTTAATCTCTCTGATACAAATGACATGTTTGTATTATACTGTAAAAGGAAGCCACCCAATGCATGAACTTTACAGAAGCCTCGAAGGCCAAGAATGATCCTGTTAAACACTCAAAAAGATGAAGCACTTTGATTTTATAACGTAAATGAAAAATTGTTAATGTCACCTGATATGTGATGTGCTGATGCCCTCAACCACTCAACTAGCAACTAAGACAACCTCACATTTCCTCCACCTACGGCCATCAACACTGACGGATTATGTCTGGGTGCAGAATAAATGCTTCCCAAGGTCAAAGCACTTGACAGCACACATTCACACTGTCAAGGAGCCCGAGAGAAGCAATTTGGACTTAAGAAGAGAACTATCAGCTCCCTGTGCACTCTGTATTACCTCTGTACTTGGAGGAAAATGACACAAAAATGACAATGAAATTGAGACACAAGTTTGGGTAGATGAGGAAACAGAGTGCAAGCAGGTGGCAGAAGCTTCATTCCCATGAGAGACTGTGTCAGCACACATAGCTAGACCTAGAGTTTAACTCTCAACAGACCTGGAACATTTTGTTGTAGCTGAGCAGCATGTGGGAAATATAATTGGGGAAACTCAGACAAAGTGAACTAGCAGCTCAGGTTAAGACATCAGGGTGAAATACCAAGTCATGTAGTGTGGACTTCTGATTTTAAGTTTTATCTACAGGTGAAAGATGAACATAGTTGCTGTGACAATGGACAGTTTGAATCTCTGTTATGTAAACTCTAGTATTTTCCTTTTCCATCATTATCTTGGGTTTGTGTATCCAGAAATGATGAACTACAGATGGAGATGGCTGAAATCCCGAGAACACCATATCTGTTAAATCTATGCAAAATTTTAAATCAGTGAAACGTAAAGGTGTAGATGCCGGAATATTTAAAGCCTTTGCACTCTTATGTCACATTTTTCAGAAATTGTCCAACAAGTTTTAAACAACTGATGAATCTTTATGACATCTTTACATCTGAGAAATGAAAATACTTCATTTATGGATCTCTAATGCCAGAACTTCCTGAATTACTTGTAGGTAAAAATGTTATGCATTAAAAAGCAAGTCGAAAGTTTTTCTTTTCTTTTAACAGTCGGTTGCAGCATGTAGCCATTTCTTGTTGAGCAGCACCTTCTTTTTCTCTCAGTCTGCTAAAAGTCATCTCCACACCTGCCTGTGCCCAACTCAACCTGTAGTGGGATGTGCATTGAATCTAGTAGAGTTTGAAAACGGTTTCATGAGCTATCAGATAATGTCCAGACAGTGAAATGTTCTGTAGAGTTAGAAACTCCCTTTCACATAAAGCATTTCCAGTAAATGTGACTTGTAATACTCCTGCATCATTTTCGGTTGAAATCTCAGCTGAATGTCAAACTCAGCACTCGTTTACCCAACAAATGAATGAGTCCAGGTCTGTGTGTCCCCAACATCCCTCCCGTCCCTTAAACAACTAGATTTGGGCCATCCATCCATCCATTTTCTGCCGCTTAACCAGAGTCGGGTCGCGGGGGCAGCTGCCTAAGCAGGGAAACCCAGAATTCCTTCTCCCCAGCCACATTCACCAGCTCATCCGGAGGGATCCCGAGGCGTTCCCAGGCCAGCCGAGAGATGTAGTCTATCCAGCGTGTCCTGGGACTGCCCCGGGGCCTCCTTCCGGTGGGACGTGCCGAGAACACCTCACCAGGAGGCATCCTAAACAGGTGCCCGAGCCACCTCATCTGGCTCCTATTGATGTGGAGGAGCAGCGACTCTACTCTGAGCCCCTCCCGGATCACTGAGCTTCTCACCCTATCTCTAAGGGAGAGCCTGGCCACCCTGAGGAGAAAACACA
Organism: Melanotaenia maccullochi; assembly: GCA_037177255.1. Lineage (NCBI taxonomy): Eukaryota > Metazoa > Chordata > Actinopteri > Atheriniformes > Melanotaeniidae > Melanotaenia > Melanotaenia maccullochi. Next base: position 27,235,274 of record JBAGKP010000014.1, on the reverse strand, counting down.
TTTTGGCCGCTTGTACTCCGCCTGTCGATCTCCCGCTCCATCCTTCCCTCACTCATGAACACGACCACGAGATACGTGAACTCCTCCATTTGGGGCAGGACCCTATTGCAGACCCGGAGAGAGCACTCCAACCTTTTCTGGCTGAGGACCATGGTCTCGGACTTGGAGGTGCTGATTCTCATCCCAGTCGCTTCACACTCGGCTGCGAATCACTCCAGTGAGAGCTGAAGATCACGACCTGATGAAGCCAACAGAACCACATCATCCACAAAGAGCAGAGACCCAATCCTGAGACCACCAAACCGGATCCCGTCAACACCTCGGGTGCGTCTAGAAATTCTGTCCATAAAGGTTATGAACAGAATTGGTGACAAAGGGCAGCCTTGGTGGAGTCCAATCCGCACTAGATTAGATTAGAAACAATTCTGATTTACTGCCGGCAATGTGGACCATGCTCTGACACCGGTCGTGCAGGGACCGGACAGCTCGTACAAACAAGTCCGGCACTCCATACTCCCGCAGTACCACCCACAGGAGTCCCCGGGGAACACGGTCGAATGCCCCAGAGATAGGACAGCCAGCACCAGCTACCCCAGACTCTGCTTCCTCATTGGAAGACCTGTTGGTGGGATTGAGAAGGTCTTCGAAGTATTCCTTCCACCGCCTCACAATGTTCCGAGTCGAAGTCAGCAGCCCCCCATCCCCACTGTACACAGTGTTGACGGAGCACTACTTTCCCCTCCTGAGCCACCGGATGGTGGATCAGAATCTCCTCAAAGCTGTCTGTAAGTCATTTTCCATGGCCTTTCCAAACTATTCCCATGCTCGAGTTTTTGCCTTAGCTACCGCTGAAGCTGCGTTCCGCTTAGCCCGTCGATACCCATCAGCTGCCTCTGCAGTCCCACAGGCCAAAAAGGCCCGATAGGACTCCTTCTTCAGCTTGATAGCATCCCTTACTGCCGGTGTCCACCAACAAGTTTGGGGGTTACCGCCACGACAGGCACCGATGACCTTACGGCCACAGCTGCGGCTGGCCGCCTCGACAATAGAGGCACGGAACACAGCCCATTCGGACTCAATGTCCCCTGCTTCACCTGGGACATGGTTGAAGCTCTGAGATGGGAGTTGAAACTCTTTCTGACAGGGGAGTCTGCCAGATGTTCCCAGCAGACCCTCACAACACACTTGTGTCTGCCAGGCCTGACCGGCATCCTCCCCCACCCTCTGAGCTAACTTACCACCAGGTGGTGATCAGTTGACAGCTCCGAACTGCTATTTGGTGCATAAGCACAAACAACAGTTAGGACCCGTCCCCCCACCCAAAAACGGAGGGAGGCTACCCTTTTGTCCACCAGGGTAAACCCCAATGTACAGGTGCCAGGTTGGGGGGGCAATGAGCATGCCCATACCTGCTCGGCGCCTCTCACCGGGAGCAACTCCAGAATGATAGAGGGTCCAGCCCCTCTCAAGGACAGTGGTTCCAGAGCCTAAGCCATGCATCGAGGTGAGTCCAACTTCATCTAGCCGGAACCGCTCAACCTCGCACACCAGCTCAGGCTCCTTTCCTGCCAGAGAGGTGACATTCCACATCCCTAGACCTAGCTTTTGCAGCCGAGGATCAGACTGCCAGGGTCCCCGCATCTGGCGGCCGCCCAGCTCACACTGCACCCGACCCCTATGGCCCATCCTGCAGGTGGTGAGCCCATGGGCATAGATTTGGGCATTACTTAAAAATCTGATAAAAGATGTTATATCTGCCTGATCTGAAAATGTTCCAGAGGAGATGTCAGGAATGTTTGGCTTTCTTTCTCTTCAAGAGGCCACATGAATGCTCAGTGAGGCAGAACTGTGAATACTGTGGGAAGTTTTTGCATTTTGGCGCTCTTTGGTCTTTGTTCATCATCATTCATACCGCTTCAGTGCTCATTATCGTGCTGCATTTCTTTACAGCGAGGCAAACCAGAGGGCGGTTCATATCTCTTATATTTAAGTTCGACCTTTTCTCACTGAGGAAAGAGTTGATTTTGACTTGAAATTTTCCCACCTCTTTTTTCCTCTGTGATGCAGTATTGTTTCTCGTCTTTATCTCCTGCTTATGCCACAATCTTAAAAACAATCTAATTTATTTGTGTCATTTGTTATAAGCACTGTTTCAAAAAAGACAAAAGGCCTGTTTATTTAAATATGCTAGAAAAGGTCCCCAGCTTCTGTTAATTTCCAGAGTAATTACTTCATAACATGAATGAACATTTGGACATTAGACACACATAACACAAAAGGTCATCAGGATTAAACAGAATACATTGTTGTGTCTTAAAAAAAAAACAAAAAAAAAAAACGATAAATTATTGAAAAACGTAGGGATGTGCAAAATGAAAGACTCTTTATGTTTGGAGGAGAGCTGTCTCCTGCACATTGTGCATTGAGCAGAACCGTTTGCAGTGCTGCGTTAAAATACTGGCATGGCCCCTTTAAGAGTGAGCAAGCAAAAGAGAGAGAGAGTGAGACAGATAGCAACAGATCTAAAGGCGGATTTATGCTCGTGTGGCGTTTGCATGCGGCTACGGTGTAGCTGATGCTGGTGAGTTTGTTCTCGCACTCGAGTGTAGAGGGAACACGTCGCTTTGGTGTTGTGTTGCAGTTTCTCCTCCTATCCTGGAGGTGGCAGCAGGGGTGGTATCGACTGGTAAACTCACCAGGTCGGAGTTCTTTTGATGGTTCACTTCAGTTCGGTAGGTGTTTTTTGTTTTAATGCCCATGGCGTGGGCATTACTTGTGTCAGAAAAGCAGAATAGTGGCAGCAGGTGGCAGATGCTGTCATCAGTGTCAGAAGGCAAGACATACCAGAGTTGTTGGATGTGGCGGCTGGATATGTCAGTTGGCAGCACACCCGTCTTACATGCAGGAGACCAAAGGTTGAATCCCACAGAGATGAATTGCTGTGGAAAAAAGCGTCTGCTAAATGACAGCACTGATGCCGGTAATTTAGTCATTGGTTTTAATTTATATAATAAATATGTACAGATCTGAGGTTGGTAGCAGTTTATAAAGTGTTAAATAATATAAACACTCAGAGGAAGTCCTGCAGGAGCAGAGGGACACAATCACCACTATTAACGAGGCGGCCAAGAAGTTGCAGGAAATAAAAACCATGACAGAACATTATTTAGTGGTTGAGGCTAATATTAACACCTGCTCTCTTTTTCATTTAAATCCTGTTTTTTTTTTTTGTTTGTTTTGTTTTTTTTTTCTGAGCGTGTACTCTTCGAAAATTAATATCAAATGTGGGTCTTTATTCATTTCTGCAAACAGCTTTAATATCTAACGTGTGGCGTGAAAGGTAATAGTGATTGTGCACAAATGTGTCACATTTCACATCATTTCCTTGATTTTATTCTGTACCGTTGGTGTCGCAGTTTCCTGTTTGTCCAGATTTTGTACGTACGGAAGGGTCTGGATTGCTTTAGAGGTAGGAACATTCTCCTGCTAAGTTTAGTTTTTATAAATCCCAAAAGTTGACTATAATTGGCGTGCGCCGGTTTTTGTACCTACATCAGATTTATAAATGTGACCCCAGGTCTCCAGGCTTGGAGGTGGAAGCAGGAAGTTTAACAACTGTTTCTGCCATCAATAGTGGAAGCAACAGACCCGAGCAGCACGGTTACTAAACTGTTATAAAAATGTTGCTTATTCTGAAACAGAAAGATCAGGCGGATGATGAAAAATAATTGATTTTGTCATAGCTAAACACTCCAGTGGGAGCAGCGTTTATTTCCCCTGGCAAGCCCCCCCACCCCCATAGGGAGGCCAAAACCCCTTGAAGAAAACAACTGAGATTCTTGACGTCTCCCTGACCTAATTTCTCATTCAAGGACACTAGAGTCCCCGTGATTAAAAAAAAAAAAAAAAAAGATTGTACATGGAGCACACACATTATACAAATTCCTTTCACACACATTTTACAATTTCCCAGTGGGAGGTAAGGTAGTTTTCATTTCATTATTGATGACATTGTGACAACGTTGCAACTAATTGATTTTAACCCATAAGAGCCCAACGTGACATATGTCACATACATTTTCTGAAACAAACATTGCTCAAAATCCAGTTGAACACAATCTGATACTTGTCTTCTGTCCCCCAATAGATACCCAGAAGCAAAAAAACATATTATAATATTTTTAATATATCACATGGTAATAACTGGTAGATACCCCCCCCCAAAAAAAATTAGATTTTCTTGTTACATTTTCTTTAAGGGCCAAACAAAGACCTCATATTTAAAAATGTTACTTTTCTTACCATTTTTTCATGGGTCAGGCCTTGATTCCTTTCACAATTAAAACCACTTTACGTCTAGGATGAGAACAGTTTGATGCATGTTTGCATAACTGAAGTTACTTTCCAAACATAGTTTGATAATATGTGAAGGATGCCGCCACACATTACAGATCAAAGTTTTTTTCTCCATCGTTTCAACAGCTGACATTTCAATGCTTGCTCTTTCAGTTTTCACTGAAGTGGAGAGGTTGGGGAAAAAACATCAAAGAACTGGGATTTGGCACTGCCATCTGTTATAATACTGATGTAACTATTGGAGTGCTGAAGGGAATTTGCCCATGTTGACATCCAGGTGCTCATGAACTAACACAGGATTTCAGGGAGATGGAAATCAGTTTCAAACAAATCAGTTTTTGTTGGTAGCACTCCTAATCCCTTAAAAGACTGGATACCAAAGATCCCATAAAGTAAAAATTTATGGACTGAAAATACTGTTGATTCCCCCTCTGGTCGATGGAGTGAAGCACCAAAGCAATCTTGTGTTTCTTACTTTTCATAGTCCTAACTTAAGATGAAAATTAAGGCTAAAAGATATATTATTTGGTCCACATCTGCTTATCTTCCTGCAAGATTAGGTATCTCAATAACAAGAGAATGACAGAGATTAATTATCAGAAGTGGTTTCTTGTCCTTTCTTAAATTATTTAGAGACAGAGAAGGAACACAGTGTATTTAGTAGTTTCAAAACCACTTTATTTTAGCAGCCTGGTTATCATCACATAGTTCCTGGATCTCTGCGTATACTGAAGTTCTGAGAATTTGCAACTACTTTAAAAGTGAAAGTTCTTGCACAACTACTGCAGGGTGGAACTGTAATCCTATTTTGCATGTGCTAAGAGGAATGGATGAAATGAGAAGTTATCATCTAGTGCTAGAGGCAGTGCTAAATAAATGCAGCGCTAAAATAATGCAAGCAACCGAGTAGTGCTCTTTGGAACCTTGTCGTTTAAGTACCTTATTACAACTATAAAAGCCACGGAGAGTCATAAATGTGAAAATTTCAACATCAACAACAACAAGTTCGAGTGTCCCGTCAGGTGATGAGGTACAGAAGGATACCTAATTCTTTTTTTTTTTTTTTGCTAATAAGTTACAAGCATGCCCTCTATGTATTTGGTACCAAGCTACTGCTAATAGCTAATGTTATCGTGTGAAATAATGTTTCGTGACTTGCAGACTCAGAGAACATCTGATGAAGGGATAGGAAGAGGGAGAGAAAGAGGGAGAGGGAGAAGAAAAAAAGAATGAGAGGTAGAGGGAGTCAAAGCAGGGGCAGTGGACCTGTTGGCGCTGCAAGAGGAAGATCCCGTGCTGTAATATTACTCAGTGAGGATGTGAAGTGACTAGAAGACCCCCAAAGACAGCGCAGAGAGGCGACGAGGGTTAGTATAAGGTGT
>JBAGKP010000014.1:27088090-27099844 GCA_037177255.1 Melanotaenia maccullochi | reverse complement strand
TCCCAAAGCTGCTCTACTGGACTGAGATCTGGTGGCTGTGGAGGCCGTTGGAGTCCAGTGAACTCATTGTTATGTTCAAGAAAGCACCTGAAGATGAGCTGAGCTTTGTGACATGGTGCATTGCTGGAAGTAGCATCAGAAGATGCCACACTGTGGTCATAAAGGGATGGACATGGTCAGCCACAATACTTAGGTAGACTGTGGTGGTTAAACCAGACCACGCTGGTCCTAATGGACCCAAAGTGTGCAAGAAAATATCCCACTATGAGTTTGAACCTTTGATACAAGTCAAGATGGATCCATGATGGAGTAAAATGGAGAGTCATCAGACCAGACAATGTTTTTCCATCTTCTATTGTCCAGTTTGGTGAGCTATATCAGGACAATACTTCCTTGTATGCTACTCCACCTGTTGGGGTCAAAGCTAACATCTGGTACTCCCCTCTCACCTTTGATTTGACGTCCTTTTTGAAACAATAATAAAAGAAATTACATTCATGTGCAGGAGCCCCTTAGTTAGCCCCTTTATCCCCAAATGCTAGTGCTGGAACCTGGCAGCCTAGTGTAGGACGGTATACAAGGAATTTCCTTTAAAAAGTATAATAAGTAACAGAAAAAATGTTTTTTTTCTATAAACAAAGGGATGAAACATAACCTTTGAAAAAAATTGTATATGCCTTGTTTCAGCTGATGCACAAGGATTCCTGCACAGTGCCATGCACCACTTTGAGCAGTTGCAGCTGAGAGGAACACTTCATGTAATGTTGACAATGGCGCCTATAACACTCTGGATTCTTTACTATATTAGACAATGTAGTGATGCAAAAACATCCCCAGGCACTTATAGGTTACCAGGGCAAAATACAGCAGACATATTGTGTTGATAAAATCATACAAACTCTCCAAAGATCTATTCTGATTCCAGGTTTTAAGGCAGCAAAACTTTATTGCACTACAGTCAATGAGGACAGTTTGCACAGCTCTGCAGGAGGCCCTGATAAAAACCCTTCCTTTGAAAAAATATCTGTTTGTTTAAGCCTGGAGAGCCTGCAGACACAAGACAAATCTATTCCTGTCAGACTGAAGGCTAACAGCATGAGAACCCCTGTGGAGTTTAAGGCCTGTGCTAAGGAAAGCAAACAGCCATCAATCATCAGCTTTATCCACTTAAAGACAACAAAATCCTCCACCATCGTCCTGACCCTGCAGCCTCCAGGCTGACATACAGAGTCCTCTAAAGAAATATTTGTGTTTTATCTCTAATTTTTATTTAAATGAATTTGGTGTTTTTGCCTTTTTGATTGGCAGGTGTGAGTCAGTCGGACATTTGCTTGAGTCCAATCGACAGGGGGACGTGTGACGGCACAGAGAAGAGATATGCATACAACCCCGAAACCAAGAGGTGCCAGAAGTTTGTCTACAGCGGCTGCGGGGGAAACGGCAACAACTTCCTACACCGCAAACACTGCTTTCTAAAGTGCATCAAAAGCAAAAGGGGTACGGTGATTTTTAAAGGTTTAGATCCTCAATATAAGTAAAATTTTTCAGTTTAATTCATTCAAATGACTTTGTTGCTTGTGCTGCAGGTCATGGGATGGAGATGATCCGAATAAAGAAGAAAAACGTCGACAGCCTCTTAAACCACTCTGTCTCAACAATCAGCTCTGCATGAAATCCTGCACTGCTGCTGTGTGCTCACATATATTTATGTCTTTGTTATATTTTTGGCTTTACTCGTATCTCTTGCTTCGTGCTGCAGGATATTTCAAATCAAGTTGGCTTTAACGTACCATCTCTTTCCCACATATACAATTACTTCAGCTCTTGTAATTCAGTCCAGATGTGCAGTATGTGTTTAAATTTAGCAAAGGTTTGTTCAGGGAACATCCATCCACTCTTAATCCTTTGATGCCTAATGTCCACTTCAGTGGACCGCTATTTAAAGGCTGTTTTCTAGTATATGCACGGGGGTGGATGACATACTTGCACATTGCATAATGCGGCACATTTATCTTGATACTATTAAAAACTGCTTCATATCAACTGTTTATACAATAACTGATGCTTTTGTTAGTTTTAAGTAATGGTTTTGGTAAAGCTTTGCAATTGTTAATCACTGTGAACAGAATAACCAGATCAACGTGGTGGATGGCTCCTATTTCAGGAACAATTAAACAATTTATTTCTCTTCTATTCTGTCAGACTTTTTTATATACTATATATATATTTTTATATATTATATACTTTATATATAAATATCTACGTATATATAAAAACCAATAAAAAGAAGGAGAATCAATAAATTTTGCTGTGGCATTATTGCGTTGTTTTAAAAAAGAACACAAGAGGGTGGTGTTGCCTAAGAAAGACGGTTAGAGGCGGTTCTTCGTCTTCACGGCCTTTAGTCTTGTTTTATTACCATGATTGTAAAGGACTGATGGGTACAAGTCTTCATTAATAAACAGCTACAATCCTCATTTTGCTCCTTGAGTTTTATTTCTATTATTTCCTGTCAGACTGTGTCATGATGTGTAATAAAGGAAAATAAATCCAGAGAACACCAAAACGATGTTTTACAGGCTGGTGAGTTTACACAGTTTTCACATGCACAGTGCGTCAAACCTCTGTTTAGTAAACAAAATAAATTCCATGTGTTGGAGATGCAGTGGGGAGTCTCACTGAGGTGGATTGTGGGAAATCTGCTTCGAAATTCACACATTATTTTTACAACTACTAACAGATGCCAATCTGATGAGAACTGATTTGTTATGTGGGAAGCAAGTTTATTCTGTTGCTAACATGCTGGCACCTCATCCAAACTCCTTTGGCTGCACTAGAAGGATTTCCTCAATATCAAGCAGGCTGGTGAAAATGTTATGTGATACTAGAAGAAGCTGGTTAGTTAGTGGATGTGTCCTGGTTTTAGACACAGTCGCAGAAAAAAAAGCAGAGCAATAATAATTTTATTGATTTTTGTTTTTTTTTTTAATAGTGCTGCGTAGACGTCTTGACACCCTCTCCCCCGCCACCCCCCTCCCTTATATATTTATATTTTGGTTCCAACTGTCAGATTTCTTTTTTTTTAATCTCTGAAAATGCTTCTGAAAAAAATAGTTGTGCTGTTAACACATACATTTGTTTCCTTTTCTTGTGTTGCAGCTAGAGAAAAAGCCAAAGGTAACACAGATTGATAAACATGAAAGAAAGTTGTAAAAACATGGGGACTTTGGCAGATCTCAGCAAGATGCACAGTGTTCCTCAAACATTTGAGGAAACGGAACAAGTTGGGGACAAAAGAAGAAGTGTCACAACTAAAGAAAAAAACAAACTTTTAGAGCAGAGGAACAGGATCTGAGAGCGATGTCCTGAAGAAATGGGATAAAGTCCAGCAAGGATCTGACTCAAGACCTTAAAGAAGCATTACGTAACCTTCCGACCTTAAAACTCTGCGTTCTGGGCTAGTTTGATGGCACATTTATCAAGTGCAGTTCTGGAAATGGAAAAGTCCCTCTTTGCTCTCCATTATATTGTTCTTTCTTTCTAAACTCGGCTCCTCTTCTCAAGTTTAGTGTTCAGATCTCTTGCGCTCAGGCTTGGTCTCTTTCCCTCGCACTCAGACTCATTCTCTGCTCTCTCAAAACTTCTGCTCTTGGATTTTTTTCCTCTCTCTCGGGTTGCTGAATGAGCTGTCTGTCAAATGTCTTCCAGCCAATAGAATTCTAGATCAATTTTGACTGAGGAAACTGACCCCACCTTCTTCAGGGTGCGCAAATCGAACACTGACGTTCATGATTAAAGATAAGGAAACACCCCCATGATCCCGAGGCTGAGAAACTGAACCATACAACTTTTTCTTCCGGGATGCCGAATAACGATGCTGCCGAGTTTCGCTTCACATGCTAGTAAATGGATATCAACACACCGGCTGTTTTGAACACGGACCATCACTGTTTTAGCTCTTATGAAACACAGAAAAACATTATCAGAGGAAGAAAGAGGGGAAAAAATGAGAGAACGGGACAAAACAACAGTCAAGATAAGACTTTTACTCACTAGCGTGAGCTCACAGTCCAGATAAGATGCAAGAAGGATGAATTAACCAACAAAAAGCAACGCATCGCTGGGGAAAATGTTCTGTAGTGCATCTTTAAAGATGAAGCTGAACCTTAAGTTAATCTGTTTACTGTTCACTGACGTTTCAACAGAAAAGGTCTCCATTGAAGGGTGGCTGTCAAGAAGCCATTCTTAAGGAATCCCTTTATTTAAAAATGGCTTCTTGACAGCCACCCTTCAGGAACAAAAAGCTGAAGAATGCCACATGATACAAGAACTGGACTGAAGATCAGAGGCAACATGTCGGATGAAGGGATGAATCCTCCCCAACATTACTGAAGCAGTGTAGGATCATCTGGACAGAGAACGGAACAAAAGGCAGAAACATCTGAGGAAGAGCTTTGGAAAGTCCTTCAAGAAGCTTGGAGAACCATTCCTGGTGACTGCCTAAAGGCTGTCTAAGAAGGTTCAGGTTGCATGGAAGGATAAAGGGGATCAAATCGAATACTGACATTAAAGCTTGTTAAAACTGTACAAACTGTTAGTCTGATACTGTGTCTGATATATCTAATCATGTCTGCACGTTAGTCCCTTTACCTTTATATGCTTGAGAATAAAAGTAACACATACAGTAAGTAAAGCTGTATTTGGTTGATTGTTTCTCACCTTTAATAATACTAATTGCTGTTAAATTATACATGGCTGGAAAGCCTGATTAATCATCTTTACAACAGTGTATACCTTGGTTTTACACTATCAGGAAGTTCAGTAATGTTTATGGATCCATATACAACCACAACAGCTTGGTACCTCCGTCTCATGCTGGTCACCAGTCTGGCTACGTTTAGTTGTGGGATGGCATCCCGTTCCTTAACCAGGAGCAGCTGAAGGTCAACCAGCATGGTTGTGTTGGTCACTTGAGCATGTACACCACGGCCAAGCTGATCTCAAGTGTCCAATTAGACTGAGGTCTGGACTCTCAGCAAGTAATTCCATCCTCTACACTCCTGAATTCTGGAGTTACTCTGTGATGTGGAAAAGAGCGTTGTCATTCAGGAGGATGGAGTTAGGTCACAGATTCAGGAGACATGGGATCACCACTGGCTGCAGGACCTTCTGTCCATCATTTAGGTGGTAGTCAGGTGGGAGTCTTACATCTGTACACCTGGCAGCACTTGATGCTCAGAACAAGAGGAAATTTTAACAGGAGAATGTTGTAGGATATTTTAGTTTTTCATGCACTTTCATAGAAATTGAATAAATTATTTAAAATGTTTTTAGTTTTTATTTATTCTCATATAAATGCATAGATGCATTCGTTATTTTACACTATTAAGATATCCTGCATAAATACATAAGGTAGCACACTTTTCTGGCCTAATTTATATGTTGGCGGCATCTTCGCAATTTTTTTCTGAGATGGTGTTGTAGCACAAAACTAAATAGCCTACATTCTTTTCAGAAGGGGTAGCAGATGGACAGATATAATTATATAACCTTCAGTAGACTTTTTCAACACGGTTGCAGGTTTCAAAAAACATTGACTCTGCTAAGGAAGTCGAGTCAAAAGAGCCGAATCTTTGGAAGTCTGAGTCATCACTCATCAGGCTTTCCACCTATACGGTATTTATTTTATATATATAAATTATTAGTTAAGGGGGGAAAGTCCACACAACCCTTTACAGGAAAGGTTGGAAAAGGACCAGAAACCACTTCATTAGCCGGGGAGGAAAACGCGGAGAAAGCCGTGCAGACGGTGAGTCAGTGGGAAGCTGCGTTTTCTCGAATAAGCCACAGTTTAATTACGTAAACTATTCCCACCAGTCTGTGTGTTGAGTGTGGGAGCCGAACCATCCTGCGCAGGAGAGACTCGCCACAGGTCCTCAGCTGAAGGCGCGGTGTGATGTCACAGGAAGTAGTGGGTTGACTCCAACGTCAACCTGACAGTCGCCTCAGCTGCGCTCACTGAGTGTTGGAGATCCGCTGTGTTCGGTTCGCCCGAGCCACCTTCCTGCTCTTCCTTTTTTTAAAAATTATTTTTATTGTTATTATTTTGTTTTTGGGGATTTCTCCCTGGAGTTCATTCCGGTTGGACCCGCTGTGCTGCTGCTGGACTGCTTTCTCTGGTAGGACGCGCTGAAATGGAGTGACTGTGTGCGATGCGCTTGTTTCTTCCCATCTTTCCCCCCTTTCCCAGGGTATCACAGTACAGGCTAGTGTCGAGCACGTTTAACGCTACGGTGACAAGGCACACGGAGTTATTTATCGAGGTCAGTTGAATCTGCAGGGATTATAGAACCGAGAGATGTGGTCCACGATCCATCAGAACCCGATCCGGTTCATATGCATTCTGTAAAGAGACTGGTGTCGGCTATTTGGATTTAAACGACACCGGGCTATCCAAACGCTTCGTGTTCTTAGTTTTAATGGCATAAAGAAAGACGCACCTTATGCTTTGTACGTGCTCGACTGTTGCAGACTCCTGAGGGTCAGCTCGGCGTGCAGGGCTGCAGGCTTTATTGTAAAGCGTTAAATCCCCTCCAGAGTTAAAACCACGCATTTGTCTTCCTCACTATTACATTTATATTATAGAGCTGCACGCACTGCTGACTCAGCTGCGCGCAACCCAGACATGCCATCCTCCCCATACATTAACAAACTGCTTATATTAGAAGAGCTGAAGCACACACAGGCTTTCCACACTGATTAAAGTGGAGAGCAGCGGTGCGTTCAGCTCTGAGTGAAGCTCTCAGTGAAACGGTGGTCACTGGTTGCTAAATCATCTGCAGGGTTACATAAGCAGCAGATTAGGACATGTTAGAAGTTTGTGGGCTGGACAGTGGAAAAGGATGATGATGCTAAATGATGATGATAGTGATGGCTATGTGTTGGAGGATGGTATAATGACTGGAAGAGAAGTGTGCTCAGGAAAGGTGGACTGGAGTTACAATGGGGGATGTGGCATAGCAGAAATGACTCCCAGTCCACTCAAAAAGGGAGTGAATGGTTATTAAGATTATTTCAGACATTAGCCAGCTGTATCTGTCATCACTTCAGATGTTATTTAGTTTTCTTACAGCATTGCAATTACAGACATAAAGCGAAGAGAACGAGCTGAAGTGGCTGTGTAAATGTTTTACATGTCTTGCATTTACCCCCCTAAAAACTCTTTTAATTTCCCTTTAATAATATCTGTTCCTAGCATGACAGAATTAGACACTTTGGGGATGAGAGCAGGTTGGACATGCATGACGTTGTTTCACGCCTCCTCAGTCGAGGATTCTTTCATGTTTCCGTCCAGTTTACTTCAAACATCATGATAAGAATCTCCCGTTCCACCACATCCCAAAGCTGCTCTGTTGGGCTGAGATCTGGTGACTGTGGAGTCCAGTGAACTCATCGTCATGTTCTAGAAAGCAGGTGGAGATGATCTGAGCTTTGTGACATGGTGCATTATCCTGTTGGAAGTAGCATCAGAAGATGCTACACTGTGGTTATAAAGGGATGGACATGGTCAGCAACAATACTCAGGTAGGCTGTGGTAGTTAAACCAGGCCACGCTGGTACTAAGGGGCCCAAAGTGGGCCAAGAAAATATCCCCCACACCATTACACCAGCAGCAGCCTGAACCGTTGATACAAGGCAGGATGGATTAACGCTTTCATGTTGTTTCCACCAAATTCTGAGCCTAGCATCTGAATGTGGAGCTGAATGGAGACTCATCAGACCAGCAACGTTTCTCCATCTTCTATTGTCCAGTGTTGGTGAGTCTGTGTTGCCTCAGTTTCCTGTTCTTAGCTGACAGGAACAAGACCGTGTGGTCCAGACAACTGCTGCTCACTGGATATTTTCTCTTTTTCAGACCATTCTCTATGAATACTAGAGGCGGTTGTGTGTGAAAATCCCAGTAGATCAGCGTTTTCAGAAATACTCAGACTAACAGCCATGCTGTGTTCAATAAATGAAATTAAATAAAATAATACTTTATTCAGCCCAGAGGGAAATATCACGTAAAAAGAAAATTAGATTGAAAGTCATTTAAAGCCTGTTTCTTCCTCATCTTGAACTTAACAAGTTGTCTTCACCTTGTCTACCAGACTAAACACTTTAAGTTGCTGCCATGTGATTGGTTGATTAGATATTTCTGTTAACAAACAGTTGAAGTGGTCTAGCAAATAACGTGGCTGGTGAGTGTTAATGTTTTATGATGTCACAGTTCAGACTTAATGATCAGTGATCTCCTAATACAATATCTATATAGATTTTAGAGGCTCAATGACTGTAGTTTTCTTGGCCCATTTTTGTTTAGTTTGGGGTATTTTTGTTTATTTTTTGAAAGTTCTGGGCTTCTGATTTTGGTAGGATAACATTTTTAGTGACAACATTCAGAACGATCTTATAACGTTTGTTTGAATTGAACATTTAACTGCACTGTCATAACAAAACATCCACAATTAATAACTTGTAGAATTCCTCCAAACATTCAGGTTCTAATAAAAAATATGAAGTGATCTAGCATACTGTACAGTGGTATTGAATACAATGCAACTGGAAAAGCATTAATTATTGATCATTTTTCCTTTTATTTTAAAGTATATTTATGAATATGAAAGTCCATTAAAAATATGACATTTTATATAAATATTTTTCTACAAACCCTTAAATTGCATATTGCTGCAGCATACGACATTTGGAAAACAAAACCAGAAAAAGCTTTCCATTCCACACACTTTAGTTGATCATATATATTTGCAGTTTAGCCTCTGAGGCCGTTCCGACCTCCTCCGACGTGCTGGGCCTACACTCCTGCTGTGCACGAGGTCCTGCAATCCACCACATTCAGCCCTCAAACTATTATTCTGAGAGTTTACAGCCCATGTCAAGAAGGCAGCCATTAAATGTGAGCGAGACAAAGGCCTTGTTAGCGCTGCTCCAGAAGCCTTCTCAATCTCTACAATGGATCTTTTCCTAACGCAGAGGGCTTTAGGAGTCTGTCAGTGGAATCTGGTGGAATTCACTCTGTGGTTAAGGAGTATAGCTGCTCTGTGCTTTGCCAGTAAAAGGATGACATTTTTTGTTGTTGCGTGTTCAGGAGAATCTATATCATCACTACTGGTAGCCTGCTCTGAGTGCAAAGCCCATCCAATTCCCAGTCATAAGACTAATGATGATTCTCATGAAACTCAACCCTCCATTAATCATCACTGCACAGCGAGCTCATCCAGCCTGCCCCTTATTGATTCTCCAATTATTTTCCTTGCCCTGTTTTAGACTTTGCAAAATCCTCAAATAGTAAAGGCAATTTTAAAATTTTACAGGATCCTGGTTGTCCTGTAAACCTATTTCTGCTCTGGTTAAATCAGAAACCCGTGTCGTCTTACCACAGGCTGATGATATCATGTTACACAAAAGCATAACAATGTACATATTTAGTGTTCCTCCTTTGGTGCTGGGTTCAGTTTCAGGGAGGTGAAACTTGTTGAGTTTTTTTTTTTTTTCCACTCATACATTATGAAGGGTAATTTTATTTTTTCCCTTCCGAGTTTAATTTTAGTTCAGGTCTGCCAGTGGGCTGTGGAGTGGGCTGATGTGAGTGGTGATTGGCACTTTGAGCTGCAGTTGCTTGTGAGGGATAGAGAATACTGTGTGGTTTTAAAAGCATTGCGTGCGCTAAACAAACTGTCAGTGACACACACACACATCCTTATTTACTGTGTGGGAGGGGTTTCTGGTATACAAATGAAAAGATGGTTCCTGGGAAGCTTTGAATGTTTGTCTTCTAAAGGTGAGCCTGTGTTATGGTGTAGTTGTTGCAAATGAGGAAACAACAAGTTCCAGTGTAGCTGTGCTGTCCTAGAAAACAAAATTGCCATATTATTTAGGAATTCTTGACAGAAAAAGGCAGTTAATGAAAATTTGTTTTACAAATGCAGTGATATCTCCTTTTCAAACGCTCCCTTTCCAAACACTTCAGACAACTTTGAATCTTTCTTCTTCTTTGCATTTTGTGGTGCAGTGAACAAACGTCGGCGGCAGACATTTCTCTTGGATCTCCAATTAGCTGACTTGCTCTACTGTGACAGTATGAGTATTATAATTGCTAGGCTCATTCTGCTGCAAGCTGTGCAGAAAATGTATCCATATTATTGCAGTTAATTGGTTTCCAGGATTGTTAAAAATTTCAAGTTGCTCGGTTCCCTTTAGCAAATCACGGCCCACTGTTGGAGTGGTGTGAAGTGGGGGGGTGTTGATGAAGCTACTCTTTGTGAACATGCATTCTGCAGTTATTAGATGGATAACTAGTGGAAACTTGTGGATTTGTGATTTGGCCATTTCCTCTGGCTGGTCTGCAACTCTTTGGGGTTTATCCTTACAAATGTATTATTTATGTGTTTCTTTTCCCACTTTTTTCCCACCAAATGATCTTGTCTTGTTAGTTAGTTAATTTGTTAAACCAGTCTCCAAACTGATTTTCTGCTGGGAAAATCTCACTACCAACCGTAGTTTTCAAGCTAGGTATCTAATTAGCGTAATGAACAACTTAACAACTTACTTGTAAAGTGAATTTTATTTTTCACAAAGATGTCAGTTTGTGTTGTTTTCAGCCCCACAGAAAGACATTTTTCAGCACAGTCCTCTAAAACCCAGCAATGCGTGGCCCTCTAAGCTGATGCTAAGCACTGGTTTGAGCGTTGATTAGCTGACAGCTAGCTTGAGCCAGGAGGAGCTGATTCTGGCTGATTTAATAACAAAGATGATAAAATGTCAGAAAGAATAAATTTCTCTTTAACACTAACAAAACACAAAGTGAGTTTATGATGTTAGAATAAAACTTAATTTTTGGGTTATTTTGGTAGTTAATTCTGGACTTGAAAGTAACATTATGCGACTTTCTGACTTTTAAAATATGCATTTTCTGATCCATTTTGTTGGCAGAATGATATGTTATATGTATGTTCCTGATGTTGTCGTTGTCAACAGCGTCCCAAGGTTTAGAAAATGCCCTTCACAACGCCAGCAACTGGATATCAACTTACTGGCCGTTTTGAGACGGCTGATTTAGCAAAGAAACCAAAGACGGCATTATTAGATGAAGAGAAGAAAATAAAGACGAAAAGGGACAGAGCAGAAGGTAAAACAAAAGTCAACATCTGACTGACTTTTATCGACTGGAAAGAGATCAGAGTAGAAGTAAGATGTAAGATGGATGCTAGTTTGCCGTCTACATGGAGCGCCTCTCTGAGAAAATCTGCCAAAGTTCAGTAGTGCTTTTTTTAAAACACACATTAGCAAGTTTTCTGACTGAAACCAGACCTCACAGATGTTTCCTTTAAATCAGTCTTACACACCCAGATGCTGAACGTTGAATAACTCTTGTCTGGACAATTTATCTTCAGAAGGGCTCAAACTACTCTATATGGTCATCATTGTCTATAAAACCTTAAAATATGACAATTATGCTAGGAGGCTAATGAATTACATAACATGGCTAGAGCTCTGAAGATGTTAGTGTTCATGACTAAGACGGGTTGACAGAGATGTTGCAGATTTAATCAATAAATAATTCTCCCTCCTGTGTCTGTATGCTGGGACAAGGAATTCTAAATCACTGGCCTATCCAAGGTTTACCCCGTGTTCACACCGGACTCCGGAAAAAATTGTACGCGCGTACAAACTCAATGTAAAGTCAATGTACAGCCG
>JBAGKP010000014.1:27068795-27080753 GCA_037177255.1 Melanotaenia maccullochi | reverse complement strand
GTTTCCCTGCTTAGGCAGCTGCCCCCGCGACCCGACTCCGGATAAGCGGCAGAAAATGGATGGATGGATGGATGGATAATTTTCTATAGTCCAAGGTTAATAGCATACAGTAGCAGATCACAAGGCATTCATTAGAATGTTAACATGTTAGGGTGAGTAAGAAAATGAACCACACGTATGTGTTTTTTAAAAGAAAATACAGGGTTCAGCTGATTGCATGCTATTATCTCGTTCATCGTTTGATGTTTAGGTAGCTAGCAAAAGACGTAAAGCTGGAAGTTAAATGTGCAACATGTGATTAAATCAAACATCAATAACAGAAAAATGTGATATATCATCAAAAATAGTGTTTATATTGGTATTTGATAACTTTACTAAAGAAAAACTGTTATGTTTTTATTGTTTTAGAGTGAAACATTTATGTCATAGGTCCACATACATGGCAGCAGCCATATTTATATCACCATTTTTACTATGGTAGGGGGCAGTGCTGAGCAGAGCAGCTGCCATGCGATCAGTGACAGAAACAAACCAGAGAAGACGAAGGGGATAAGGAAAGGAACAAAAAAACAGAAGAAGAATGAGACAAGGACAACAACTGTAGAAATTGTGCAAGCTTTTAAACAAAGTATATGCGAGTGTTTAGGACATGGTGGCCGGTTGGAAACCGCTTTAAACCGGTGCATTACCGATGCCAAACGGTTTCTGAAACTGATGTTGGCTCACAGGAGTGAACTCTGAACTTAGCACTGTCCACTATTGAAGGAACTGAGCTAACAACCATGGCGACGGAAAAGACACAGAAGTATGAAAACGTTTGAAATGGACGTCACTATTTACATACGTAAAGGAGCATAAATGGACCTGAAAACTGCAGTACGGGCTTTGATGGGTGCTGAAGCACCGTTTGGGATAACACCTGAACAGGACCATAGAAGAAGACAGTACACATGTGCACAGTGTTGAAGTAGTTACCTGTAGTGCTTTCATCGCTGCACCTAAGGCCACTGGATCCACTCCCAGATGAGTCATATTTATGTTTGAAAGAAATTTGGCCACTGACTGCCACCGTCCATTCAGAACTGTGCTTGGCATTAGAAGTAATCTTTACCACAAGATATCAGAAATTCTTACACACTGTACCTTTTCATTTGCCAATAAAACAAAGCTGTTCTCACCAGCTTTAACATCATGATATGGAGTAAGCTTTCATATTTATCCTAAAACCCCAAATCAGAAAAACATATCATGGTATGGAAAATGCTAATAAAGACAGCAAAAAAGCTTGGAGTTTTACAAATCAAGAATATATAACCGATATTCTTAAATTAATTATTAACATTTTTATTTTAAACTCTGTTGTAGAATTGCTGCTGTGTCATCTTTATGTTGCGTGATCCACGTTCTGCCACCTTTAAGGTGTCAGACAGATGATTTCACATTTGACTCTAGTATTCTTTGTAGGGGTGGGACTTTAACACATTAGTTACGATTAAATAACTACAAAAAAACCCCACATTTATTCATAGTTTGTATTCCCAACAACACGGAACATTTCTCAGTGCACGATTTCCAGTACACGTTAGCGCTCGGCTCAATCAGTGTTGCCAGTAGGGCTGGATGATTAATTGAACTTTAATCTTAATCTGGGTTTTCAACGGTCATAAAAATGAAAGGATCCGATTATTTTTGTCCTTCGCAGTTTCCTCTTGTGCTGTTTTCAGTTGCAAATCGAGCGCCACTGGCATTGCAGCGCTCTGCTGCAGACTCCTCCCACAGCCCTGTCTGCTAGATTAATTTTTTCCAGATCACACCAAGCAGAAAATAACTGCTGGTCTGACACAAACAATAGCCATGGGGACCCGGTGGAAAGAAACAAGTCTGTATTACTACAGACAACGCTTCAAGCGTGACACTGACCCCCACCTCCATCGAGCAGCCCTAGTTGCCAGTTTAACTACTTTGGTGCAATATCTAGCAAGTTTTCAGACACATCTAGTGACTTTTTCAAAGAAATGATTAGCAACAAACCTAGAGATTTGTAAAACAATGTTTACGTCTTCTCAATGAGCAGCGCTTCCGCCCCTCTTACAGCTGCAGTGGGAGCAGGAGACCTTCACCAGCTGAAGCTGTTAGTTAAAGTACTTGAAGCAGTACTTTAACTTTAGGTCTCTTCGTTGTTGGCCAGGGATATTTTCTGCCAAATATGATGCTGTGCATGACAGCCAAATATCTCCAAGAACAAGAAGGAAATTAGCAAACTTCTGCCACACATCCATATCCTGCTTAAAGAGGCTTTTTCCCTGAAACTCTTTTAGTCGTTTTTAATTGTATTGTCATGAAGGTCAACATTTGAGGCCTGTAGAGTCTGAGATGTAGCTCTTGGAGTTTTTTGTGGTCTGACCTTGAACTCAAACTGATGTGAAAATCTGCAACTGTATTGAATATTTTTCACCTGTCAATGATCTTTCTCACTGTAGAGTAATAGACCCAGAAAAAGACCTTATAACCTTTAACAGACTAATGGGCACCAGCAGTTAGTTCTCTAAGACCACTGCTGATGTCTTTCTTCCTTAGCGTTGTGTTTAATGTGTTGACTGCTGCAGACCAGCAAACTGCTGAGGTTTTCACACGATTATTAATCAATCAAACAGATTTGATACGTAGTAATAAGTTTTTTTCAAACTACTTCTCCATCTCGGCTCAGTTTTCACTACAGAAATAGTGACACTGTAAAAATGTTATGTTTTTTTTACATGAATTTGTATTTGTTTAATTTTAAGACCTGGTAAAATGTACTCTTTCACTACTGCTTACATCGAACCAAATCAAAGATTTACCAATTATGCTGTTAGTTTGTAATTTAACCCAAACTTGGATGTTTCTTTGTTGTAGGCTGATGATATTTACCACCCAAATTAATACCCTCTGTATTCATCTGTTATCTGGTTATGTTAGCTGAGTAAAGATCTAGAAAGTAAAGTTTGCCACTGTGATTAAATATTAAATGGGTAGAACTAATTCTCTAAACAGCAATGCATGTCTTTAATTAGCTCTGCTGTTTATTATGCACCGATGCAATGTTATCATGAAACATTTGGTTTATTATATTTGTCATACTCACTAAATTGATACAGAATGTATAAAATTCCTAAGAAAGTGACTTTTTTGAGGAATTAAACTAACTGCATTATTAGAAGTTAACCAATTCTATTGGCCTTCTGATAAGTAGTTTGATAGCCTGTTTCCCGGCCTCTCCAGGATGAGGCAGTAATGAAGTTTTTGTCTTTTGCCAGCTTAATGGACACCCGAATGCCATTGGGTGGAACTTTGCGTAACTCGACTATAGAACTCCAAACATCCTGTGATTGCTAATGGATGTTTACAGCCAGCGAGAACATCTCTGCAGGGACAGTGGGATTTGATAAGTACAGGCAGGGATCTGGCGCAGGGTGAGAAGACAGCAGATGTTCTGCACAGGCTGTTGTCCTGGGTAACTTCCTGCATGCCAACAGATGTAATCAATGATGTCATCTCTTGTGTAAAGTTTACATGACTAACCACTTGAGTGAAACCCTCAGAGGTGCTACAGATAGTGAGCGACCCACAGTTTGCACTACCCTGTTGGATTTCAAACAGATCAATAGTCAACTGTTGTGCTTCTGTGGCGATTGTTCACAAAGCTTTGAACTGCAATTACCAAACCATAGTAGATAAGTAGATAATGTTTTTCTATTATTTTTCCTCTTTTTAAGCTCTAGGATGTTACATTTGTTCATGTTTGCTGCATGTGCCTCATGTGCAGTACAAGAAATGTCTGTTGAATTTTTTATTACTGTGCCTTTTGCTTGTTTAGCTATTACAAAATTTTAGATGTTGTGACAGTTATATAAAAACTGCACAGCTTGGAAAGTAGCACAGTACACAGCAACTACATTTGAGCTATAAAAGTCACTATCAGATTTCAGACAGGAAACAGCAAAAGTACACCCAGAATTGCTTTGTTATTAAAAAGCTGCCAGCAGAAGTAGTTGTAGTGATGTACAAACACGTCTAGATACTGTTTTGGACCATTATGAACAATGGCAACTTCCAGATGGCAGCATGTGTGTGACAAATGCTAGATATTAGGGTGTACAAAAAAGTGACTAATTTAAGAGTATTAAGCAGCTGACAGAGGCTACAGAACTTTATGTGTAGGCTGCATTAGTACCAAAGACAAGTAATGATGTGGCCTGTGATAATCTTGTACTGGTAACTGAGTGGCTGTTGGTGGCAAATGAGAATGTGACTATCCATCTGACTGCGGGGCAGTAACTCATGCATCAAGTAATTTGATCATCATCTGAAATGGGCATTAGAATTGCAAGATTAGTATTTAGCATATAGGTCAGCAATCTTCTAGACTATACACTCCCTCTGTTGGGTAATGTTGCCACGTTCAAATGTCTAGGCTGACCACTAGCATGCGGATATTTACAAACAACTAAATCATTCAATCATCATGCTTGTTAGCATACCAAAGCTAGCTACGTTAGCTGTCAATTTGGCTTGATGCGTTTTTATTTAGTGGCAGACTGTGTACTATAGCTGCTACCTTGTTATTGTAGGCGGCTGGAAAATGTTCAAAGTGTTATTTCAGTCTTAATTTTAACTACATTTTATTGTTTAATAAAAAAAATCTTAAGCTTGCAAAGTAAATAAAAATCAAAACTAAAAAAAGTATCAAAATCAAATAGACAGACAAATAGAAAAACACTGAACTTCTATTAGGTATGTTTAATGTTCTGCTCACCATTTTAGCTAATCTGAATAGTTATATTTGTGTATGTGATTTTTTAAATAGACAACAATTTGACTTAGCATTATATTGTTATATTAGAAGGTAAACAGAAAATAATATCAGATTAGCTAAAGCTTTGAAGTAAAAGTGAAATTTGCACTGAACCTCCACTGAATCATAATTTAGTATAATTTATTATGGATTAATTTGAAATTAAAATGGCTAGCTTTGAGCAGAGTGATTACCAATTTGGCCTGAGTGTGAACAAGTTGATTTCTGGGTTAATTGAAAACAGCATAAAAGTATAACCTTTTTATGGTTTTTCTAATAAATGTTCCCTTATTGTTAATATATTCAGTATGGCGCTGTGGAGCTAAAGTATGCTTTTCTGTTCATGCCAACAACTGGGCCATTACTAGTGACTGTAAAGCAAGTCACTATTAAGAAAGCCTTCTTTGACGTCTGTTTTTTGTTGCCATCTGACATGATGCATCATCTGTATTATGCATGAAAAACAGCTCTTGCCAGGAAACAGCTGGGAAACTTGGCGAAGCAGACCCGGGTGTGTGCATTCGAGTGTGTGTGTTGTGGACTTGTGCGTGTTAGCATACATGTAATACAGATCAGCTGACCTCTTCTTGGCTGTTTCTAATTTGCAGATCACCATAATGTTTTACAATCCCACTTTCAGTAAGCCCCTCCTCCTCCTCCAGTGCTCTTCTTCAGTGTAAAGCTCTTGTAACTGTTAGCAGACTTGAGGACCAGTCTCTGGTGACAGAGACCTGTGAGAAAAAGCATGGTTAAATCCCTCTGTGATGTACTATAGATGGACTAATGGCTCCGTTACTAGCCTCCTCATTTATTCTTCTTTGTGCTGGGATGCTGTCGCTCCTTCTAGCTAGTTAAAATGATTTGGAAGCTAAATGATGAATATTCAAGCTTTTAGCGGAGTTAAGGGTTTATAAAGTGCAATACTTCCATCATCACTCAGCACTAGAATGGAACAGGATGAAAAAATCCTTTCCGTTCTTTGTCCCTCGGAAGGGAAATTTGCATTAATGCATTAGCAAAAGGATAAAGAGGGCATAAATTTCCATCTAAATATGTAGATACTTGTTATCACTTGTAGCTAATGCTCCAGCTACAAGTAAAATGCTTGTCTTTGTGTTTTTTATTTTCCATCCATCCACTCACCCACACACTAACCCCTGATCAGATTCCCCAGATGTCCTTTGACATGCTGTGTGTTAGGGATAAGCATTTTAGGTGATTTTTGAAGTCGACCACTCAGGCCTTTCAAAGTCGATTAGTCGTGACGTCGCCGTGACGCCATCAAAAGTTAAAAAATACTTTATCACCAAATGGAAATTGTAAAACATGTACGAGATGTTATTTGTATATTGGATGTCCATATACAGGTGTTTTTTTACATTGTTATATTTTTAACATTGTGTGGGATATAGTGTCCCTTATTGTTCAGCAGGTAGATGAGAAAGTGGGTCAGGAAGACGTCAGTATCAAACCTGGGTGGGTTGCATTTAAATGGCGGTGCTTTGCTACGTGAGCTAAACATTGCGCCTATGAGAACGTTCAGCAACAACAAACTGCCCTCGTCTTTCCGTCTGGTCTTTTTGCTCCTGTAGCAACACTTTTGTGAGCAACAGCAGCTGCGTTTCCATTACAGTTTTTTACTAAATGAAAGCAATATTTCCAAAATTTCAACAAAGTGCAGTTGCGATTTACAGGTGTTTCCACTGAATGATGTTTAGCATATTAGCTGTTATTCTCATAAAATCTCATCCTGTGAGACTCCACTTTGAGGAGGAAGGAGATTTCTAATTCCTTGTGAAACTCTGTATTTTGCTGTTGTTTGCTATCAAGGATGGCAGTTATATTTTTCTTTAATTATTTGTTAAAAGATTTCCGTCTCTTCCTCCGTCTACTCATACCGCGCCATCTTTATTTGAGATAAACTGGTCACGTGACCCGTTATGTCACACCCAGGGATTTGTAAATGTGAAAAAAGTGTCTCCATTACACTTCTGCGATATACTTCTATATCGA
This sequence comes from Melanotaenia maccullochi, assembly GCA_037177255.1. Taxonomy (NCBI): domain Eukaryota; kingdom Metazoa; phylum Chordata; class Actinopteri; order Atheriniformes; family Melanotaeniidae; genus Melanotaenia; species Melanotaenia maccullochi. The sequence goes on along the minus strand of JBAGKP010000014.1, from coordinate 27,073,906 downwards.
CTCGTCTGAAAAACCACCTCATCAGAGCGTAAAAAGTTTTAGCGGTATTTGAGAGGTTTTTTAAAAATGTAGGTGTTTCCATTACCAGTTTTTATTGCGATATTTAGGTTTTGAGCAATTCTAAGGGTAACGGAAACACACCTATTGTTGCTTCGGTCTGTTCCCTCCATTAACAAGAACTTGGGTTCCTAGGTGAAGCAGCAGCTAACTTCAGGGTTAACAGCCTTCAGTTTGCCCAGCAGTGTTGAAGCAGATGCTGGAGCTAGAAGAGCTGTGTAGTGTTTATTGCTGAAGCTGGTAGGAAAACATTCCCTGCTAAACAGGAAGTTTCACAGCGACCTTACCCCTTTCTCCCAAGGAGCTCCACTGTGTTTAGTCAAACTTAATGCACTATTGCAGTAACTTTAAAATAATATTTTTTTGATTAAAGAAGAACACTGGCTTATCTGATTCTGTAGAATTAGCAGCAGTGCTTATACATTTTTGTCTTTACCCATAAGGTATTTGCTATGTAATTTCTATTTTTTCTGTAAATTTCATTAAGGGCTTAACTGCTGCGCTGTGGGGTCACTCTTCTTTATTTTGCTATGTTTGTTTATCTGTCATAATATGACAAATTCATTAGATTTCATCTCTTCCGTTCATTGGTTCATGTTTTCTCTGTATCCCCACTTTCCTTTGCTTGTTTGCATTTCATGCTGAAGCACTGCTGCCATGTGAACACCGTTCACTGGTGTATATCAGATTCTATAAAAATGCTAGCAATACTGGTTGCATTGAAACCTGTGCAGAATTCTTGGCGAACGCTTTGCTACTTTTATAGAAAAACATGTAAAGTTAACTATCTCGAGTAAAGACAACTGTAAATTGCCTGTTTTGCAAAGCAAATGTGTACTACCTGAGGGATACATTTCTATTTGAATTCTGGCTCATCTGTTATGCAGCAACCTTGAAATCTCTGTGGCCCAAAGCTTCACTCCAAACAACTCTACAGGGCTTTGCTGTGCTGAGATGTAAGAATCACCTTCAAATGTGAAAAGTCTAACACATCCCCACATACAGAGGCTCAGTTTTTAGTTCTTGCGACATGGTGCAACGTATGTATGATTTAAGCATCTCACTGCAGCAGTAACAATACGAGATGCTTACATGACTTTTGTCAGAAAACTGGGGCTTCCTTTGAACGACAGGGTTGTGTTGGCCTCATTTGAATGGCTTGTTTCTTCAGCTGTGTTGTTTTTTAATCACCAAGCCAAGTGCATCGTGGGAGCATTTAATTTCAGACTGACCGACAGTAACACTGACAGTGATGGCATGCTGTGCTGTCTGGATGCATGCTTGGTGTTAGCTGTGTTCCACTGTCCAGCCTTTGGTTGCCCTGCAATTTCTTATTGATCCAGAAATCTGAGTGTATAGTTGCTTTGATAAACATGTCTAGCCTTTTTAAGCCTGGGTTTTAATGACCTTTTAGTCTGTTACTGGGTTCCAGTACAATAGCAACGCTTCAGGAGCGATAAATGAGATGAGATGAGTGCTGTGAAGTGACCTTTATGGGGGTTTCACTTGTTTATTTTCCATTTCAGATCTGCAGCTGTTGAATCACCAACCGCTTCTGAAATGGCAGAGAAGAAGCTGGACAGCTTCGGACGGAGGTGGATGGTGGTGCTCGTGCTTCTGTGCAGTCTAACAACGGTAGGACAGATTTTACATCGATTATATAGTAACAACTTATTCCAACCTTAGACTTATTTACTGTTGAATATTTTATGTTGGAAATGTATTAAATAATAGAAGTAATAGTAGCAGACACATCTGGTTGGTAACACTTCTACTGAAGAAATAGAATAGAATTGAATAGATCTTTATTGTCTTCTGCAGCACAAAAGACATAACTCAAAAATACAAACGCAGTATTGCAGAGATGCACTATAAAATATAAAAACAATACAAATTAGATAAAATACATTTGAAACACTTAAAGGTAAAAACTAAGGTGCAGCAGTTCACATCGGCCTATGGATGGGTCACTGAGTTCAGCTCAGAATGGCATTTGAAAAAAGATAAGATGCAGCGTATGTCTTCTTCTGATGAAGAATATGGCTTTTTTGTTTCTCATTTAATTATTTATTTAGCTTCTATTTCTTTTCTTTTCTTTTCTTGGATATTAAAAAGTATTAAAACAATAATTGGTTTAAGAAGAAAAGGAAATAAAAATGAGAAAAGAGAAATAGAAAACAAATATTTGTTTAAGAACTGAATTTAAATGATCATTTTGCCAAAACGTAGGTTGAGATGATGAAGATGATTGGCTATTTGCTATTTATAGCAAATAAGTTATAAGTTGCTAATTATTCAGTCAAGCATGATTAAAACTTTTAAAAACACGGATTTAGGTGACAGTGGGCAGTGTTTCCTGCTCTCAGATGCCACATTCTCACGATGATGTCCTGCTGAGAATTCATGTCGCTGTGATGTAAAAGTGCCAGCAGGACCGGGACAAACTTGTCCACCACCAGTATTAAAACTCTGACCTCTGATTTCTGCCTTTTATTTTATGAAGCCAGTTCCTGGTTCTTTAAAAAAGTCTGTAAAGGCAGGTGTGGTTTAATGGAAGTGATGTGAGAGTATAAATGTGAGCACTGGGGAACAGATGTTAGTGATTCACCTGAAGTTGATTTGGTTACAAATTTAATTCAAACTGCTTTTTATCTCTTTCCTCAGTTGTTGTTCATGGTTTTTAAATAATTACGTAGTTTGGCTTAACTTGTTTCGTTTCATAAGTTATTTTGAATGACTTCTTTTGCACCTCTGCCATTGTTTTATTTTCAGATTCACACTTACACATGTTTTTTTTTTGTTTGTTGTTTTTTTTTAACTCCATTACAGGTTTTTATTATCACCAGGTTTACTTTACCAGGTTTAATCTAGGACTCCGTAGCTGAAACAACCTTAAACCAAGATAAATGTGCCGCCTTAACTAGCACAGATTAGTCCTGGCTTATTCCACATTCTGTCTTTCAGTCTTCTAACATGTTTTAAGCAACCATGTCTAACATGTCTAACATGTTCCCATGCAAATTTCTGACTCTGCTTTACTCAGACGTGAAATATTTCTTACAACCTTGAGTTCATTTATATTTCAGGTGTGCATACTGTTATTTAACTCGTCTTGCAGCCTTTCTTTCTGTCACTGCAGACAGAATTTATCATGCATTTGCCTACTTATTTTTTTATTAATTTATTGTCCTCTCTGTGCACCATGTCTTATGAGGTTTCTCTCCTAGCTACTGGATGATTTTTCCTTTTGTTGAAACATAGGCTAATTTCCTCTTTTTTCCTTGTCTGTTGGACTTTTTAAATTAGAAAAAAGAGAAAAAACTGTGAAAATAAAACCTTTACAGTGTATGTCCTCTCTGTCTTTCTCCTTTTTTGCAGTTCCTGGTAAAAGCAAGCGTAGACCATAATGAAACCCAGCAGCAACATACAACAAATGTCTACCATAACATTGGAGTCACCAGGAACAAGATAGTAACAGCACAGTTTGAGTGCTATCAAAAGATAATGAAAGACAATCCCCACAGCAGACAAGGTAGCTTTGATGTTTATGAATGTTAAAGATGGTTGAATGGTTGCAAAAGATAAAATAAATACACAGCTTGCAAATTTTTCCAAGAGTACTCAATATGTGGTTTACATTTGTACGTTCCAAACAGCAAAGACTTGGAATGCTGCCTTAGTAAATCTTTTGGACCTAAAATATTTCCTTGTTGTTTCAGAGCACATGTGTAATCGCACTTGGGATGGCTGGCTGTGCTGGGATGACACTAAAGCAGGAGTTACATCAGAGCAGCAGTGCCCGGACTACTTCCAGGATTTTGATCCTTCAGGTGGGTTATCAGCTTACACTAACCATGCTGAGTCAGCAGAGTTTGTGATGTCCTGGCTTTTACTTAGAATACAGGTCAGATTCTAATCCTTAGTTTGCTTTTATAAAGTCCAGCTTTGCCTAAACTGGGAAAACCTGATTTCCCTTGCTGAATAATAAAGTACTATTCATGACTAATAAAACAATCCTCACAGAGTTCCTTTTACAGTGCTTTTGGAAAGGTTTCAGATAGTCCAAGGTTCTCTACAGTTTGTTGTTTTATACTCATCTGTAAGTTTTTTTGTTTTATTTTATTTTATTTTTTCAACAATCCATAGACATTTCTCCATGTTGAGTGAACAAAAACAATTATATGCCATGTTTTTTTTAAAATGGTATATAATAAATTATATGACTGAGCCCCATTTCTGGCCGCATTTAGATCCTCAACTTTATCTTTGATTAGAACATCTGTAACAGCAAAGGTACTTCTATTTTTAAGGTGCCGGCCCCTCCTAACCCCTACAATTAGTTTTATTGATTTTAAAATGGCCAGCTAGAATTTTGCAACAGTTTTACATGAAACAAAATGTCTCCGCCTAAGATTTGAAATGTAAATTGTATCATTTTACAATTTTCGAGTCTTTTATTGTAAATGGATGTTTTCTGCTGTGGATCAATGTAGCTGTTAATTGTTCTTACTTTTTAGTCCCTTCATCCCAGACTTTTAAGTTTGGCCAACAGCAAAATCTGGGAAGTCTGAACCTCCATTCTCTCACATCTTCAGTTTGCATTTTTAACTAATAACAGCTTGGATGGTTTTTTAGCTTTGCTATTTGTTTGACTTTTTGGGGATTTTTTTTTTTTTTACGGATTGATGATTTTCTAACTGAGTATGGTGCAAAGTGGTAAAGGCCCATTCAAGTTCATGAAGGAAAAACCAAACCTTTTGATGTCTGCTTCTTTTATACCCAATTGTGACACCCTCACCTGTCATCACTTAATCAGCTGATTGTAGAAACTTCCAGACCAAGCAGCAACCTCCACCTGTAAAATGTGAAGCCTATGCGAAAGTACAAAAAAAGCCACGAGCTGTGTAACCAAAAGAACGAGATTGCGAATACAAGCGGCCGAAGTGAGTTTTCTCTGCAGGGTGGCCGGGCTCTCCTTTAGAGATAGGGTGAGAAGCTCGGTGATCCAGGAGGGGCTCAGAGTAGAGCCGCTGCTCCTCCACATCGAGAGGAGC
>JBAGKP010000014.1:27009940-27022464 GCA_037177255.1 Melanotaenia maccullochi | reverse complement strand
ACGGGTTGTACTGGAAACACAAATTTCCCTGAGGAATTCCAAAGGGATTAATAAAGTATTTCTGATTCTGATTCTGATGTGTGAAAAGAGATAAACATCTTGCATGTAGGACCTTTGATATTTTCTTTTGATCATGCTTCCTTTGAACAAAAAAATAAGGTAAATGTTCTTTACTCTGAGAAATTATATATATATATATACATTAACATCTTGAAATTATTGCAGCATCAAATAACAACCATCCTCATAATATGCAGCAGCACAATCAGGCAGGATGAGATTGATAAACATAATAGCCCTCATGTTGAGGAACAAGCAAACATACATTAGAGCTACTCAGATATCAAAGCCACATCCTGTTCACTTCCATTTACACAGCTGATCCCGATAAGCTGTTTTCTGTCCAACAGAGAACAATGTGGGAAGAAATTTCTGCAGTGATCTTGCAATTAGGTGCCAATGTTGGACCGGGATACACATTCAATAATGAGAGTCTTCTTTAGAACGGATGGTTGTGGTCCGATCACAGCAGGGAGGACTCTGGGGACACACGGAATTTCGCACAAACTACTTTGTGATAAAATTCGGAATAATACAATCCCACCAGAGTCTTGATAACGGATTTGTCCAGACAACAGTCAGTCTGTACACTGAACCGGTTTGTCTTTAGGGGAAAAAGGAGCCTATGTCATTAAGAATTAAGGCAGCTCTGAAAGAAAAAGAGATTTCAACCGCATTTGAACTGCATTTGATAAAAATGACACTAAGGAAAGTTCAAGGATTCAGCTTTCGTATTCTGGTGTCTTTGTGACAAAGCTAAATGTCTCACCTCACTCTTTGCTTTATTATGTCCTAAATCCACAGGGCTGCCGGAAGACATTTGCAGCTATTCTGAAACAAAATCAGCTTTGGCAGGAAGACAGAAGCAGCTAAAAGACCCCCCCACCCCCACCCCGCTGTCTAAAGATAACGGGAACAGTTCAGGGCTGGGGGTGGGGACGGGGTGGGAGGATTTTAGGAGAAGGAGGTTGCAAAATTTCCTTTTGTTTGCTCAGCACATTGGTGTCTATTTTGTCTATTCTGTGCATGTATTTGTCTAGGGTAAGAGGATTTCAGGGGGTTACTGACCTGAAAGCTGACCATGATTTAGAGTTACAAAATTTCCATCTTAAAATAGCATGACTTGCTGTGTTGTGCATGTTTATGACTGTTTGTTAAACAGAAGTGGCTGAATCAGATCTTTGTAAGACTGACATACTTTATGACCATGGATCATTGGCTAACAGAGTTACATAACAATTACCATTTCTACACAAAGTGTTTCAGTGATGATACCAGACAGGAGAGGGGATTGTGATTGTGTAATGAAGTCAAGCAAGGCCAAGCATGCAAATCACCTCTGATGTGCTGAATCTGTGGACTGCTACAAAAACCACCTTTATAAACAACAACCCTGTCTTACAGTTTGTAGTTTATTTACATTCCCCATTTTCCCACCCTGCTCTGTTGTAAGAAGTGCTACATAGATGATGCTTTGCATGCACACTGAATAAGATTACCCACTTTTTTGGTTTAATGAAAAAAGTAACAAGGGATCATGTCTAGTAGAATTAACATTTTGACCCTTGCTACTAAGACGGACTGAACACATTTCTTATGCTCTTTTGTTTGATTAAAAAACAAGACCTTTGTGTCATCTTTGTGTTTAATATCCCAATAATGTCTGAGTATCTGTACTGTAATGGTGAGGAAAGAACAGACCCCAAGAATGACACATTTTATGGAAACAGAGGACCTTTAAGATGGTTCCCCTGTGTAAGGGTGGATGGTTGAGTGAAACAGAGTCATGGCCACTTCTCACATCCCAAACAATGAAGGTAACTGAGTGAACATAAGTATAAGTGTGGTTTCTGTTCGATCAGAGGTTCACTTGAGGATCCACTTCCTGGTCTAACCATCAAATACACATTAAATCACATTAAACTTAATGTGTTAATTATGCACATTAAAAAAAAAACTGTTCATAACTGGTTCAACAGATCCATCAAAATAAAACAGTGTCAGGCCATAAATTCATTAAACCACTTCAGATCTGAGTGGACCTTTTCCTTTATAAAGTTTAGTTTGTACTGATGTAAGACTTAGCAAATATTTCTTAAATACCAGTTTTAGGCTTGTCCATTGGGGATCTTCTGATAAAATGAAGGGTGCAATCATTATAAGGGTCCTCTCCGTGGTTTAGGGTTAGGTTCTGAGACTAATCCTGAACATCTTGCCAACAGCATCATCAAAGGCTGTATTTTCATCTAAAAATGAGCCTTAAACTGGTCAAAGCCATATTTTTCTACAATTAAAATACAATTGAATGAGTTGCAATGCCAGCAGCTTACCACACAATTTTGTTTTTGAGTCTGCACATAATTTATGGACCATCGAGGAAGAACGTAGCAGGTTGATCTGTGCAGCTGTAGAGATGTCCAACCCCACCGGTGATGACTCTCTGGCTAATCGGCATTCTGGAGTGTTCATCCATCTTATACAAGGGTTACTCAGTACGGTTCCAAAAGGGCTGCAGTCCTGCAGGTTTTCATTGTGTCCCTGCTCCAACACACCTGACTCAAACAAATCAGTCATTGTGTAGAACTTCATAAGTATGAAAGCGATTCTCTGCCTTATTTCAATTTAAAATGGATTAACAGAAATGCTTTTTTTATTTTCAGAATATAGCTGCATTTTTTACTCAAATAAAATTAATAATAAATAATACAAATAATACAAACTGCATTTTCATTTTCTTCACCAGGACTGCTCATTTGATAGCATAATTAAAATGATAAAGAAAAGGACATTTAAGTTTTAATTTTCCAAACCTGCCCCAGCAAATAGGTACCAAAATTCAATTTGAAATGTCAAATTTGAAAAATAAAATGCATTAACAGAAAGGATTTTTCATTTCAAGGTTATAGGTGCATTATTTGATTTGATAATTGATCATCCAAACTGCATTTTATTTTCAACTTCAAAACTGCTCATTTTATGACACAACTAAAAAGAAAACATTAAGGACATTGCTTTTTCGTTTTCATGTCTGCCCCACAAAACATGTTGCAAAATTCAATTTGAATTCGCAATCCCAGGCGGCGCAGGACAATGATGTCAGTGGTTGCTCTTCTTCTAATTCTTCACCGTCACTGAAATCTTTGCTCTACTAAATGGCAGAGCAGGACCATAGAGGGTTAAAAAAAAACACAAAACAAAACAAAAAAAAAACATATACATTTCCAAAGGAATAGAAAAAAATTCAAAGAAACATTTTTCTCTTGTCCTTCTCTTAACGTAAACTCAATGTAACTGTCTCTATATAAACCAATTTATAATAATTACTGAAGGAAACCAACAGATCATCAGATGTATCAAATCTTTTCCAAATCAAACCCTCATCCTGAGCTTGTTGGGGTGGCAGGTGACCAGATACCTTGATAAGCCTGGGATCAAGTTAGTAGTATTAGTAATAACATAGAAATCAGAAAATATGTCTCAAATACATTTTTCCTATTTTAAAAAGTAAGATTAAATTTTGTTTTTCTTAGCAAATATTAAGCTACAAATGCCTATTTGAAGGTTGAAATGCTTACTCCTTGTAATCAATCCCCCTGTCATAAACTTGGACTTTTAAAAAGACTCTCTTCTCTCCATGCAACCTCATATGATGCCACCAGTTAAAATAACATCCCTATGTGAAATTAAAATGCAGGTGTAAAATATGTCATAGTGAACATGTGTTTAAAAGTACATGAATAAATGACAGTCTGTAAAAGGAGAAACAGATGAAGCCTCTCTCTGAAGGTCATGCACCTTTTCTGTGAATTGAAATTACAGGTTTAGTTTATTAAATTATGCTACATGAAAAAAAAACTAATTGATTTACTAATATAAAGGTTAACACAAGGTTATCTAAGGATTTATTCTTATCACATCCACCACATGGCCAGACTGCTGTAGATATCCTTATCTCCTGAACCTCCATGTGGAACCCCTAACAATATTATTTGGCTCAATTAAACTGACATTTGAAACCTTGCCCCAGTCTTGTATTATCTCATTTTGAGCACCGCTGCACGTACCTACAATCATCTCTGTGCAGCTACCAATTTGCAGTTTAGCCCGATCTCTGTAGCTTAGAGGAATGATTTATTTCCATTATTAGCAAAGCCAAACGCGGTCTGTCTGCTTTTTGTTGTGCAGATAAACCAGAGCTGGTTTGTCTTTAAAAGACTGTTTAATGTTCAAGCAAAACTGTTTGTGCTTTCATCATTGGTGTTACATCATTTTCCTCTATTGCTGAAGTTAGTTGTTCATTAGATGTATGTAGAGGTTGAATGCAGGAACAATGATTGATGCAGAATAATCAAAACCTCAGTTCTGACCCTTATCTGACTCCATGCAGGTGTGAGACCACAAACGTGGCAACACAAACACATTATCCCAGCTTGAGCCTGCTTCCTTCTATTTGGACAGCTGAAGCCCCCTGTCACCTCAGTTGAAAGGCATTAATGATGATGTTGCATTACCAAACAGATTCTGGACCTTTGCAACCACACGACCATGAGAAAGTCGGGTAGAATAAACATGCATGTCCTTGGTGTGACTGATGGTGCTTTCACTCATTTAATGTTGTCCTTTTATTTTTTTATTTATTTTTTTTACAATGCGCTTCAGGCTGTTCAGATATGGCTCATGATGCCTGTGCAGTTACTCACTTAAGCAGAATGTGCACAGAGAGCTGCTTTAATTAGTCATTTAGCACAGACATTGTTTAAGCAACACATTTTTCTACATTCCTACTCCAGCTGTCTGCTTTTGGTTAACTTTTAGAATCACCTTATGTGAATAAAATCAAAGGACCTATAAAGCCAGCTGCACGGTGGTGTGGTGGTTCGCACCGCAGCCTCACAGCAAGAAGGTCGCTGGTTGGAGTCTCGGCTGGGTGGGGTTTGAACGTGGGGGCCTTTCTATGTGGAGTTTGCACAGTCTTCCTGTGTATGCGAGTTCTCTCCAGGTACTCTGGCTTCCTCCCACTGTCCAAAAGCATGCATGTTAGGTTAATTGGTGACTCTAAATTCTCCCTAGGAGTGAATATGTGCGTGAATGGTTGTCTGCCCACTTGTGTTGGCCCTGCGATGGACTGGTGACCTGTCCAGACTGTACCCTGCCTCTCACCTGTTAAAAATGTGGGATAGGCTCCAGCTTACCCACGGCCTCTAATGGACCAGGCAGAAGATAATGAATGACAAATAAAACCTTATACATGCTCTATGCTGGATATGCATTAGCATACGAATGCACTCGCATGGAGCCTTTTGTCTGTTTTCTGTGTCCTTTTTGTTGTATTACAGTCCTTTTATAGTGAACTAGTGGATGCACACCCAAACAGAGCAGCACCACCTCTACCACTTTTGGAGCAGTGTTGCACAGTAAAGCTTACATATGACCAATGAGATGATTAAAGAAGAAGAAGCAGTGTTGTATCTACTGCGCTGCTCCTCTTAATGTCTCTTTCAGATATTATGATAATCTCCCCCATTTACAAGTTTGCTAATGTCTAAAACTGCAACTAAAACTCTGAACTATGCACTGCCCTCTAGTGGATGTATTGCTTAACAACCATGCCAACATAAGGCATGCATGGGGATTATGTGGCCAGTGACAATTGACAACATTCACATGGACATACCTATTTACGTGTGTAAACAGCATAAATTAGCTTTAACACAGGGCCAGCAATTATTTAACAAAAACAGCGCAGCTTCTTGAAAAACTAAATACACTCTTGTTGCTTCCACTGAAAGTAAAGAGGGCAGGTAGCACAGTTTTCAAGATCTAGAAAGTTCATGATGCATTCACACTACTACATTGTTACCTAAGGCTAATTTTGTAAACGGCTGCTGTTTGAAGACAATGTGTGAAATAAAAACTATGGTATTTTTTCTGAGTAACGCATGTTTCTGAGTGGATAACCAACAAGGATACCCTTGGTTGTCCAAAGAACAACAGTATCAAGACCGAGTACTAGCTTGCCCAGTTGCCTTCATATTGCCCAAATCTTCACTCAGCATGAAGTGAGAGGTGACTACAGCAGGAAGGTGGTGGTGTTTAGGGTATCTCACACTTGTTGTCTGTTGCTCACTCTGCCCACCAGGTGAATGGCAGCTAACAGCTAGCTCCTGGGGAACAGCAGCAATCTACATGGACATTACCATGTTGCTGTCACCTGTTGCTCGCTTGCCCTTGTCCAGGTAGATGAAAGTTAGCGCCCACACAGTGGAACCCAAGCCAACTGCCAGTGCCTGCTCCTGTTACCTGCTTGTCATCTGTCTTTGAGTTATACTAGCTTCTCATTCCATCCATTCCCCACAGTACATGTCAAACAGCCACACAGTCCCACGGTGCAACACTCAGGAGTTGTTCATTGCTGTGCAAAAACTTTTAAAATGATTAGCGTGAATAAAATGCACATTCTAGCATCAGTGAAGACTTTGACTATAAAAGCAAACCGGGGAACGACAGCGTACTGATCAGGTTGCTAAAAATATTGTTTTTTTTTTAAATCCCAAGCTGGGAAAGTCTTTCTCTGCATTTAACCCATCCTAGTTGTTAGGAGCAGTGGGTTGCCAGATTCCAGCACTTGGGGGTTGAAGGCCTGGCTCAGGGACCCACAGTGGTTTACCTTAGCTGCTAGCTCGGGGACTTGAACCTTGGTTCTCCAAATCCAAATCCACCTCCATAACCACTAGTCTACCACTCCCCTTCAAAAGCCAAAAGTTTTTACTATGCTTACCATGCTTATAACTTAAAACAGCTAAACTTTTTTTTAATATTGTACAAGATTGAGGCCAAATGTAATAAATAAACAGATAAAAATACGTACCTTGATGTAGTTTCCCTCCCTGTGCTCTGCTCAAACGTCCCACCAGTTCTGTTCTTTTCACCGTTGTCTGTCTCTCGGGTGAAAACGCACCGCGGGCCCTAGAAACCCGGGGAACTTACATTGTGTCAGTGAATTTGCAGCGTTTTCTTCTTGCAGTTGTTTTCGTTTATGCAGCGCTTGTCTGTATTTGCAACGCAGTTGCAAACCGCTACAAAAACGATAAATAGCACAAAATAAATAACATTTAGTTAAAAATAAATAACATTTAGTTAAAAATAAATAACATTTTGTGCAAAAGTTCAGGGCAAGAAATTGCACAAGTGCAAATCCCAAAACCATGTAAGACGGTGAATTCAAAAAACATATTAAATATAAAAACTGCAACAATTATGATATAAAAAATGAAATAATGCCACTGTGAAAAACAAAAAATCAGTCAAGCAATCAAATTTAGTTTTTGAAGCATGTTTCATACGTAAGTTGTAGCACAAAGTTTTTTAGTTATTAAGATAATTCCCTCATGTCCTTCCAGCTACCAGACAACCACTCAGAGACACAGACAGGACGACTGTATTCAGTCATCTTCATGACATTTCTGCACTGTGCTTTCATTCTTCATTTAGATCTGCTGCCCCTCCCTCCACTCTCTCACCTGCAGCAGGTCAGGCAAGGAGGTCGTCATCGTCACAGAATATTGTAGCTTCTTTTAATTTTTATAATTTGTTTGGTCCTGCCAGAGACTCAAGAATCTATAGAATCGAGGCAGTCTGTATCATAGCTAAAGTTTGGCCAAAAGTTGGTTTTTAATTATAAACAAATATGAAAAATGAAAAGCTATGCCAAATACAGCAGCAGAAGCCTGTATGTACTAAAATAAATTCTTATTCAGTCTTTACCTAATTTATCTTTAAAAAAAAACACGATAGAGTGGATAGAATCTCATTTTACTTTCAAAGACTGCTCAGTGCAAACAATGCACACAGACATGTAATCAGCAACAATCAACTATATGACTGAAATAAGGAGTAACATGAGAAACATGTCCAAACTGAGAGACGTCCTCATCATCAAAGCGAATCGCCTTTAACAAAAAACCTGCAGAGCACAGGCAAAGCTGAAGCCAGCATCTTCCGCGAGCAGTTCTTGGGACATGCATGTGGACCGAGAGCAGCATGAGGAACAGATGTTTTGCATTTGCACCCCAAGCCAAATAAATCCTGAAAGACGTTCCAGCTAAACCCTCTAAGCAACACAGGCGAGCTGTCCACTCAGGAACGAATGTTTGTATGTAATTCAGTCAGCTGTGGAAGGCTGAACAAGAAAGTCCACCATCATAAATCAATTTGCCCTTTTTTGTGGTTTTAAAGCTTTTAACAGCCATCTTTGAGCCTCCCTGTCTGTGAAGCACATGTCCTGCATTCGACAGCTCACAGACAATCAGAATTCCTTTGTTTTTAGAAATTTAAGACATTGGAATCAAGACTAATGGAAGTCAGGACTGCATAATTACATAAATATTATGAATGTGCTGTCATGTTATACAAGTTTTTAGCCTGCCGGGTCCTGGGTGGTAATGTCAGCTGGTCCATCAAGCACCTCTTTGATCCCAACAGATCAAAGAAAAAAAAGAAAAAAAATTCAACATCATTTAGACAGTCTGTTAACATTTTTTTATTCTAATAACTGGTCTGCACACAAATCTAAACCATACCGTCCACACAATGCTTTGAATTTCAAAGTCTTGCTGTCTTATTCGCAACATGATTTAGTTTCACATGTTTCGATGAAATGTTTGAGTTGTAAATTAACTATGAAATTCTATGACCTTATGATGAAATGCAGCTAAAAACTCAGTTTCCCCGTCACATACTGTAATTTTCATGGTCAACCTCCTGTTTGATGCATGTTTCACCCTTCACACTAATGAGGGCATGTAGTTTTGATTTTGTGGTTTCACGCTAGGGCTCAACAGAAAGTTTCATTTTCTAACACACTGGGTGAATTTGCAAGGTCCAATTAAAACTTATAATTTACCTAATTTTATAAGGGCCTCTCAGCCTGAACAGTTCTCTTTCACGTGTCATGTGATGTTGAAATTCTGCCAAATGTATCAAGAAATCCTAACAGGATACCCTTCCATCAACTGGTTTTATGTTAACTAGAACTTGTGAATGTTTTGTACATTTAAAACAGAAAAATGAAAAAAAAAGAAATAAATAAACAGGTAAAAATATGTGAAAGGATAAAAAAAAAAACATGGGAAATGAATGAAGGCATGATTACTGAAAAAAAATATATGTGGGTTTTGTACAAATGAACAAATGTATTGACTTACTATCCTACTTGAACTTAAATGTGCATAAACTGACAGTATAAGGACATACAGTTGACTTACATGTGTGTGTGTGTGTGTGGGGGGGAGAAAAACAAAGTTTTAAATTGATATCAATTTGAAACCCAGCAATGACTCAGAGTATTCATGTCAATGGCTTTTCAACTTGGGGCTATTTCTGAACATATTTACACCAAGAGGTGGTGTTTTTTGCAAACAGGAGCACCTGTGTGCATGCAGTGGAAGAAGGCTGTCACAAAAACTGTGAGACACATCATTCTAATCCCACAAACTGACATGTTGTAAACCTGGCAGTGACACCTGGCAGCTCAGCTTATTGTCTCTAAACACATCTCATGGCTTCATTAACCTCTGGGGTTACTTTATTACAGAGCTACTCAATTCGGTCCTACGAGGGCCGCAATCCAGCAGGTTTTCCATGCATCCCTAAAGCTAAAGCTAAAATGTATAACACATAATAACACCATTAAAAAAAACAAAAAACAACAACAACAAAAAAGCAATTCGGGATTTAAGTTGACACAGCTATATCCAGTCTAACCCTAACTTTTGTTATCCCAGTTATCTTGTGCAGGATAACTTATTACTGCAGCACACTTTCGGAAACATTGGAAAACTTGTTACAAACATGTTTCAGACTTATTTCACGGGGATCAGGAGTGGCTGGCAGAGATTGTGTGATAACAACAATCAGAGAAAACAGAAAGAAAAAGCACCGAGGTCATTGAGGCGGTGTTCGGAACAGACTGAGATCCCAGGCCCATCAACCACCTCTGCCCTACTTGCCAATGTCCAGTCCCTGGAAAACAAGTTGGATTAACTTAGGGGTGGCGTGAGATACCAGCGAGATTCGAAGAACTGCAATAGACCAAATAGACCAAGCATACTTTGACAATGCCCTCATCATGGCGGGGGATTTTAACAAGGGTAACCTTAAAAAAGTTATGTCGACTTTTTATCAACATATCCCTTTTGCCTCCAGAGGCAATAACATCTTGGACCACAGTTACACACAATTCAAAGAGGGCTACAAAACTGTGTTTTTGCCTCTTCTCACCAAATGAGTGGAGCTTTGTATGAGAAAACTTTAAACCAACAGCTTTATTTATTTTATTTATGCTAACTTTCGACAGTATTATCGCATATTATGCTTTCCTGATATCATGCAGCCCTACTCCACAATCCACTGATCTCCAACAGATCACCTTTGTGATGTCATGTTAAAATGGAGGAATGTTTCCAACACCTCGTTGGATCTGTGCCACGGTAGTTAAAGGAAAAGGGGATCCAGTCCAGGTACTACCAAGATGGACCTGATAAAGTGGCTGGTTAGTGAATATCAGAGCTGTAAACAAAGAAGACCACTGACCTAAACAGCCAGGTTTAGTTTCTGTGGTGACACCATCTCACATGTTGGTGTTCGAGTATACCTTCTCATGTTTTGCTCCCTCACAAAGACACAGGCTAATGTTTCATTTGCACTCACTTAAAAATGTGAGATCATATCTTAAATCCAACAGACTGAATGACCTCCTTCTGTTTTTCAGTGAGACTGTTGATTCTTCATTGAACACGTTCAGCTTCTTGAAGTATACCAGTACGAATTGGTGCTTTCAGCTTTGCAGTTCTAATAACATATTTCTAGAGGTTCAGTGGTAAAGCTTTCATATAATAAATTAAACATATAGTAGAAAACCACATAACAAGTGTGCATTTACTGGAAAGTGTGTAATAATAGTGAAAAACCTGCATTCAGCATCAGTCTTGATGCAAAACAGTGAGCGTAAAGTGAAAATTAAAGCTCTGTTATGTCTTAAAGAGAAGAATGTCTGGTATGACTAGAAACCTTTATAAATACAAAAGGCATGCATGCCTGCTGATAGCCTGCTGTTAAAACAAATACTGTTGAGCTGGACTCTTGCCTGTGTAACAGATACCTCTTTTCCACCACTGGCTTGCGTTCGCTGTCTGGCCTTGCGGGGGGTTCACGTTTCGTTTCGAAAGCTTGGCAGTGCAGCAGCATGTGAAAAATGTCCCATGTCAGGTCAGCAGGAGAGGAACAGAACAACAGGGCTTAATAACATCTTTGGTTCTTTGTACTTATTCTGTGAACGCCAGCTCTCATCAACAGCAAGTATCTCAAGGTTTATCAGGAGGAAGTAAGATGGAAAACGGAGACGGATGTTATGTGACAACATTTCTGGTCAAGGAAAATTATGTGCAGAAGGTAATGTTACATACCGGCTGATTGACAGTATAACAAAAGCTGGTGGTAATATTTACAGTGTGGAGTACAGAGGTGGGTTAAAAAAAGATTCATTATGTAAGAAGCATTGCAGACTTATAACCAAATTTTAAGAATGAAAAAAGTTTTATAATATTTCAGGTGTATCAAAAAGGCAGCTCATGTGCACAGACAGGGAGTGAAATGTAAAACTGCAAACTTCACTTGTTTGTGTGTCATTGTGCAGAGAAATATAATAATTTTAAATAGACGAATTCATATACCATAAGCCACACAACTACATATATTTAAGGCTCTAGCGGAAAGTTTCTTTGAGACTACACAAAGGTCAGCATGGATCGTGACTCAGGGCTGTAAGGTTGAGGATGAAATCAGTCTAGAGGTGACGTATTGGAGGGAAGAGAGCTTTCAAGTCCTTATTTGGTGTCTCCTGAGTTTTGCTTGAGGCTCAAGTAAAAGTATAATACATGGTCAAGTCCTCTCTTCAAAATGATGAAATGAGTAATTTCTTTATAACCTTAAATACAACCCATTATGATGTCTTAAACCTATGGAAGCATGGTGCTGTCACCCAAATAAAAACAAAAAAACATGCACCTTTTCACGTTATAATGCGATAGTTTTATTGTAAAAACGTGAAACTTATCATGTTATAACGTGATAACTTTATTGTAAGAACATGAATCAAAGTAGCCTGTACTGTATGCAGATGTTGTTGCAACCTATTTTGGAGCAAAATACATCTTATGGAATATATTCTTATCAAGCAGAAACATTTCAGTTCTTTTTGTCCATGGTTAGTTGTTCTACTCTGGTTTATTGCTGTACATACAGAAATGTGGGACAGTTATGAGCAACACGGTACGTTATGAGGGGCCGTTTGAGACATTATTCAGAATTACCCTCTCACAGACACATGTTAAATTCAAGTCATTCACACATTATACTGAAACCTCTCATATATTATAGTGAAATCATTCATACACTATGGTGAAACC
>JBAGKP010000014.1:26999287-27009840 GCA_037177255.1 Melanotaenia maccullochi | reverse complement strand
AATGATTTCACTATAATATATGAGAGGTTTCAGTATAATGTGTGAATGACTTGAATTTCACATGTGTCTGTGAGAGGATAATTCTGAATAATGTCTCAAACGGCCCCTCATAGTACGTCACCTGCCTTCACGCAGTGAGATGGTGTGTGGTAATTTAGTAAATTAAGAATTTCTCTGGACGTAGCATGCACAGTTTCTCCATACAACGACAAATATGGTTTGTTGTCCACGTTTTCACCACAAAACTATCACTTTATAACGTGATACGTTTCATGTTTTTACAATAAACTTATCACGTTATAATGTGATAAGGTCCCAGTTTTATTTATTATTTGGATGACAGCTTCATATGGGATAAGGTTTGTGCCACTGGGGAGAGAATCTGAATTCTTTATATTTGAATTTGAATCATTCAATTTGAATCTGAATATGCCTGTTCGAATAATTGCTTCAAAAAACTGAATCCAAATGACCATATTTGATATTAAATCTTTGTTTTTTTTTATGTGTATTGTGGTAAAGTTGTAATTTTTGTATTTGGGGTAAACATCTGTTTGGCCCTATGTAATAACACCACTTGGTTAGGATTAGAAATGTTCAGGGCTAAAAAGAAAAAAAAAAAAAACAATTTTTATGATATGAAAATACGCTTCGTGACAAGTCAACACAAAAAGACGTTTTACTTACTGGTTACATTTGAGCAATAATATCACGTTTAGTAGTAAAAATCTAAATTACCTGAGGCCTATACTACAAAGCAGAATTAACAGACCCAGGATATCTCTTTGTTGCCTGGGATGACTTACCAAGACATTCACAGTCCTGACAGGCAGTAAGAGGAAGCTGGTTACCAAGTCGGTAATCCAACCCAGGGTTTTCCCATCTTTATTAGTGACAGCCATGACATCACGACAGCATGAATAGTGCATTCCATAAATTCATGTTTCTGCAGTTCTGCCGTATGCAACCACATTTACCTCATTATGTCAGATACAACCCTAGTGGAGAGAAATGGACTTGGGAACAAGTCAAGAACAAGTACATAAACATACTGTAGTTCAAAGCTCTCAGAGACAAGGCTTTCCTTTAGAATGTTCTAAAAATGAGCCGCCATTTTCCAAGAGAACTGATTTGTTAGGAGTTGGCGCTTTTATACTCGGTGATGTCTTATCCAGAGCATAAACTGCTCTGAAGCGGGTTAGCCGTTCAGCTTAAGTTACCATGGTGATTTATACCGGTGAGACGTGAACCAGGGTCATAGGACGGAAAACCCAGGTTTAACCCTAAAGTTATCGTAATAAGAAAAAATCCTGCTTCGTACAGGCCTCAGGTTGGGATTAAACAAACAAACAAAAGAAAAGAAACAACTCATTACTAATACTTTTTTTTGTAGCGTGCTTTCACGCACACTACCTAGGCCTGTTATAAGCAACAGTGAAACAGTCAGACAGAAAAAAGGAAAGAAAGAAAGAAAAAAAAGAAAGACAGAAAAATGAATAAAGATATGTTATAAAAAATAAAGAGTAAAAACAAACAAGCAAATAAATAAAACGTATTTTTAAGAGATGAAGTTTGCATGGGAAATGCAAAACATATAAATAATTTCTTGTTTTGTTTTGACTTTTAACACTTTTTAAGAAAAATTGGGATAAAACAGTTCAAGGTTAGCAAAGACATTTTTAAAAAGTTGATGTCAACAGGTGACTGTAAACATGATTTGGTACAAATGTAGAATCCATAAAACAATGAGGCCAAGAGAAGCAGAGCACCTCTAGTTTGACCAAAGAAAATCACTGAAATGTTTAAAATCAATGTGGATTGGAAGATATTTGCATATTTGTGTCCCTACAGAGCATCAAATCATTGGACAGTTCACATAAATTAGTCAAGTATCATTACACAATGCACTGGCAATGTGGTTCGTTGCAACACATCAGCAGACAGGAAAATGTGAGACAACAAAATCATGCTCTGTTTGGTGATTTTTTTCCCCACAGAGGGCTGTAAAAATGCCAGAAAAATATATTGCGGTGAGGCAAGCAGACAGTCCACACAAGGTGTAAGAGTGCCAATCACCATTCCCCACGGGCCAGTGATAATCCTGCTGCCGTTTTATGACCCTACAAGTGCGTCAGACTGTTTCCATTCCAAACGCATCCTCCAGCCACTGTGTTTCTGCTCCTTGGTCCACAGCCAAGCACCCGAAACCTCTTTCCAGGGTAGAGAGGCAGGTGTGTTACTGTGTGCAAGTCAACATGTGTATATTCACCTGCCAGTATTTACTGGAAATGAGGAGAGGCCGTTGGATGGGATCCTGTCTATGTTCATTTACTGTGAATGGAAATGAATGTGTGAGGTCTGGACGCTCTGATTGGGTGAAACTCACACACCCTTATCTGGAAAAAATTAAAAGGAACTTATTTCCCAATCATATCTCATATGCATGTCTTTCACCCAAATATTCAATATTTTATCCATGAGAACTACCACATTTATAAGCAACAGTGAAAAATCTTCGATCCATGTGGGTTTAGTGGCAGGACAGATGTATGATATCTATTTAAAAGAAGAAGTATCTCTTTTATCCCCACATTTATGGCCTGAATAAAATTTAAAACTATTTCTATGGAAATGTTGTGAAAGTTAAAGGTTGTGTGGGTTTAATCATACTTGTGTTTATAATTAGGGGTTTGGTAAGATACTGCAGACTCGAAAAAGTCCAAAACAAACCTTACACAATTGTGACCTCCAGTGGTTGCTTTTAATTTGTGATGCATGAAGCACAAGAGACTGCTTTGAAGTTCTGAAAGTGCAAAAGTACTTGCACTCAGGAACATAACATCAAGGCTGATGCTCGATGGTGATAATAAAAATTGTCTATATGAGCTCTCGTACTCTTACTGTATATTCAAATACATAAAATATTTGATTCAAGTTTAATTTTAATCATAAAAAGCAACAGTTTTAAACATAGTACAGACACAATATTATCAAGAAAGTTTAGTTCTTATGACATCATTTTAAAAACACTAGACTTAAAATCCTAATTAAACATGATCTCTACAACTGCTAAGCATTAAAGTTCAGAATATTTTTCAGCTGTAGATACATCTGGAGAAACTATGCTTCTTTAAGAACCTGAAGAAATTTAATACAGGTCTTTTGACCTTTTCTAGCCACCTGATCAATCAGGTTGGTTGCAGTAAAGAATGCTTCAGATTGTCATATTGTGCAAAATCCAAATATCACAATAAAAAGAAACGGTAATGGAAACACCTACATTTAGAAAAACCTCTCAAATATTGCTAAATGGTTTTTACGTTCTCATGAGGTGGTTTTTCAGATGTGTCGATACAAAAAAATGTTGCAAAAGTTTAATGGAAACACTTTTTTTAAATTTACATGTTCCTGGATGTGACCATAGACTCTCACACCCGTAGGTTTCTGAAGAGCAGAAGTGAAGCTCGTTGGGCGGTTCCTACCATCGCCATCTTGGCTGCGTCACGCCTGCCGTTGCTCTCGGAAAATACAAAAATGGGCAAAATGGCAGAGCTGAGAGGGGGGCTGTAAGCGTGGGGGTGGATGGTTGATGTCCATCAGACTCTGAGCTGTTTGTAGCTAAGAGCTAACTGAGCCAACCAATCTAACGTAAGCTAACTGGCTAATGAAGGTAGGCGGGCTAAAGCTAAGGCGCACAGTTAGCCAGCTAAAACCTTGGTTGTGCTACACGCTCCCTTCTTGCCGCGGATATTGGATACATGTCAATCAAAAGGACATGCCCCTAATTATGTCGAATTTCAAGATTAAAAAACATCCAAACAGATGAGTTAGGAAAAAATCACCCCCCTCACAGTTGTCATGAAGGTAAACTTGACCTAATAATCCTAAAATGGATTTTTGTACCAGATTTTAACAGGTCTATCTCTGCTGTGAAGTTGGTCTTTTTAACATGGGAGTCTAAGGGGATTGGCTCTGTTTTGGAGCCAGCCCCTAGTGGATGAGGGGTGAACTGCAATTTTTTGCACTTCCGCAAAGGTTTCATACTTCACTGGCTGAGGTTGCCGCTCGGACGTGACATAAGGGGTCATGTGACCCGTTCATGTCAAATAAAGATGGCTTGATATGTGTAAACGCAGGAGGAGAAGGAAATTTTTTAAAAACAATTAAAGAAAAATATAACTGCCATCCTTGATAGATGGAAACTTTCAGTCGAGCGTCTGATGATATGATGACTGAAACTTTCAGAGCTGTCTGTTCAGTACAAATGTTTGGCTTATTCTATGACAAAAGACATATTTCTGTCCCTGTACCTTGTGTTTAATCGCAGTGACACGTAGACTTAGACAGCCAACTGCCTCCGGTTTCATTTTCCTCTTTTAACAGGATAAAAAAAGACTTCTTATCTTTCATTCTATAAGTGAAAATTATAATCTTCATCTATTTTTCTTTCTTTCTTTCTTTCTTTTTTATAAAAGCAATCCATGAAGGCTTGAGAACATATTTGGATCTGTATTTTGTTGTAATCTTGTAAAAAGGTTTGTGTGATGCAATTCTTTGCTGTTAACTGATGGGATTTGTACAAAGTCATGTTCCTGTTTTCTCTGAGAGAACTTGAGCAACTCATTGCAATTAATTTCTCTTAGTTCCTTCTTTATTTGCAGAGTTTTTAAACCTTAAAATGGTTTTCTCTTTGTCTTTGTCATTTTCACTTTGACCTGATATTTTCTAGGCTTGTGGTTGATTATCATCTCCACTTGCTTTTGTCTTGGAAGCAATACTGTTTGTCCTTTTTGTACTCAAACAGTGTGCTTTTTGTTTTGTTTTGTTTTTTTTGTTGTTGTTTTTTTAATTCATTTTCTTGACAGGTCTGGGAGGTAATTTTATAAGATTTCTCCCTTCAGTGACAGACCAAAACAGCTCAGTTGACTGCAGCATTTGCTGGACATGCAAAAATTATGTTGCAATTCTTCAGTGACAACCTGTCTCATTTTCAAAGTTATCCCATCAACTTAAAGTCCAACTGGATTTAAAACCAGCAGCTTTGGTTGGTTCAGTGTTGTTGGAGGTTTTTTTTTTTTTTTACATAAAAGAGTTTTCTTTAAAACTCTTGGATTGATTTTTCTTCATATAGTTCGCTTATAATTGTACATTTGTGTCCAGACTTTTTAAAAAGTTCTGTTAGCAAGGTTAGCATTAGTGCCTTATTAGGCAGGTCTGTAAGCAAAGGGGAGCTCATATTCATGAAAATAAAACCAAATGTTTATTTTCAATGCCCAACAACTGTATTTGTGTATGGACAAAATGCACAAACACTGGAGAATCTATGTTTATTAAAATACCTGTGTGTGTACGAGGATTTAAATCTACAAACAGGCAAAATGACCATGAACAGAAACCTGGCACAAGTGTTGCAGATATTCTCAAAAGGAGGCAGAGAGGGCGTCTCTACCCTCTAATCAAAGCTGTAGGTGTTACAGTCACTCAGCCACTCCTCCAGCACTCCCCTGATTCTTCACACCAGTTCCTGATCCACTCATCAGCGTTAACCCAACCTGTCACACCTGTTCCCCATTGACTCTCCAGTCCTTATATACTCCACCATCTCAGTTACGCCTTGTCAGACTGCAAACCTCACACCTTATGGACTCACTCCCTTTCCATTCCCGGATTCCTCAACCCTATTACCTCCTCCGGTACCAGTATGTGTATCTTCTGAGTACTATTCAGTGAATAAACCCTTGTTAACGCGCTCTTGTCTCCCTGGAGTCTATTTGTAACAGAAGGTCCGACCAAGAACAGAATGAGCCGAGGAAGGAGAATGAGGAATGGATTCCTCAACACTGGAGGACCACCCTTCACCACTGAGGCTGAGATGAGGGAATAGCTGGATCTAATGATATCTCTCCGGGACAGTTTCTTTGGCTGGTCGCCATTCCAGGGTTCTAGGTTGGTGGTCTGGCGAGGTCCAGCTCCCGAGCTCACGTCCCCTGTGTCGCGTCCAGCTCCCGAGCTCACGTCCCCTGTGTCGCGTCCAGCTCCCGAGCTCACGTCCCCTGTGTCGCCTCCAGCTCCTGAGCTCACGTCCCCTGTGTCGCCTCCAGCTCCCAGCTGCCGGAGGTCCAGCCTGCCCGACCGCTGCCAGAAATCCAGCCTGTTCACCAGAGCTCCGGTCCAAGCATGCTCGTCCGCCAGGGGTCGGCCCCAGGCCTACACGTCCTCTGGGTCCTCCCATGACCCGGGTCTGCTCGTCTTCCAGGTCCTCCTCCAGAGATCCGGCCCTGGTCTGCTCGTCCACTGGGTCTTCCTTCCGTGATCCGGTCCCGACCTGCTCGTCCTCCTGGTCGCCCTCCAGCTGTCAGATCCCAGCCTGCTCGTCTTCCCACGGTCCGGTCCCAGTCAGTCCAGCCTTCCAAGTCTCGGCCCCGGGGACCCACAGAGGTCCCTGGAAAACAAGTCTTTTTTTATTTTTTGTTTATGATGTTTCTTACAATGTCATATAATTTTGAGTGGATTAAAATTCTTGGAAAAAATCTGATTCAAAGTATATTATTGCAAAGGAAATAAGTTCTCCAACATCTGTATCTATTTCATTTCAGACATTGGCCATAAGAATGTACGTACATCTGTCTCTCGCTTCTGCATTTGCACTTTTCTCCTGCAGAAAGGCAGCTGAATCCCAGACATAAGTTCAACTTGAAACCTCGATTGTGTAAAAGAAGAATTACAGGCACAATTCACTCCAACCACAAGTTCCCTGTCCAGCATGTTGCGTAACAATTAAATGTCTTGCTTGGGTCTTGACCTTTCATGTGAATTGTGTTGACTGTGTATGACTCTGCATAAAGTGTCTTCATAAGTAGAAGTAGGACAAGTTCCTGTCCTGGGCCTGAAAGTGGCCGAACTGGTATGCTTGTCAACAAAAGTGAAATGGGTTGTCTTAAGTTCCCCAGTTAAAGTGTACAAAAATGGAAGGGTGAAGGAACAAATGATATATTCCTTCATCCAGATTATGTTACTGTCATCAGATATTAAAAATATAATGAAGTGGGTCAGTGAGGACACAGTTATAAATAAATCTTACAACAAATTAAGTTTTTTTTTTTTATTGCATTTAAGGAAATTTATAGAATGGTGGTTTGTATATTAACTTTCCAACAGTACAGTGTTACCTGGAATTTTACCTGGATTTGGCTGTGATGGTTTTAAAGACGCTGACAGATTTCACCATCTCTGGTGGCATCAGTTTATAAGCCACTATTACACTGCCAATGTAATTAGCTTGGGGAACAACAGCACTCCCTACATGGTTCAGAATCTCAATAAAGCTTTGAAAGATCTCCTTTGTAGAATAGAATAGCAATACTTTATTAATCCCTTCGGAGAGCCCTCAGGGAAATGTAGGTACCAGTAGCAATACAACACCAACAGTAAAGCAGGACAAGCACAAGACACAATATATACAGGTACAAAGCAAAATAGAGGCAAATAGAATGCAATAAATATAACAATAAGATAAGTTAAATAAAACAATATAAACAAGTATTGCACATAGTAGAGGTGGTACAGATTCCCAGTTCACTATTGCACGTATAAGTTATTGCAACTGTTTGTGTGGGTTATTGTGCATGTGTTGTATCAGGCAGACTTAACACCTCCCTCTCCCCCCTCCTTCTCCCCCTCCTGCCTAATGCAGAGTTGTACAGTTTGATGGCTCGGGGGACAAAGGAGTCTCTGAGCCGGTTGGTCCTACTCTTGGGGAGTAGCAGCCTGTTATTGATCAGGCTTCTCTGTGCACTGATGACAGTGTGCAGAGGGTGACTGGCATCATTCACAATAGTCAGTAGTTTTTTTTAGTGTTCCCCTCTCTGCCACTGTCACCAGGGAGTCCAGCTTCATGCCAACCCCAGAGCCCGCCTGCCTGATGAGTTTTTCCAGCATGTTAGCACACCTTTTTGTCATGTTACCCCCCCAGCAGACAACAGCATAAAAAAACGTACTAGCCACCACAGACTGACATCAACAGGAGTTTCCTGCAGATGTTAAAAGATCTCTGTCTTCGCAGGAAGTACAGACGACTTTGGCCCTTCTTGTACAGGTTATCTGTACAGTCCAGTTTGTTAGCCAGCCACAACCCGAGGTACCCATCGTTGTCTACAATCTCCACCTTATCGTCCCTGATGGTCACTGGACGTGGTTGTGGGCTGGACTTCCTGAAGTCAAGTTAAGCTGGAGATGGTTCATCTGACTCCAGGTGACAAAGTCACTGACCAGATTTCTGTACTCATCCTCTCCATCATCCCTGATACACCCCACGATGGCTGTGTCATCTGCAAACTTCTAGATGTGACACAGCTCTGAGTTGTAGCAGAAGTCTGAGGTGTAGAGTGTGAAGAGGAGGGGGGCCAGCACCGTCCCCTGGGGTGCTCCTGTGCTGCTAAAAACAGTGTCAGATGTGATGTCCTTTAGCCTGACGTACTGCGGTCTCTCTCTGTGAATGATTATGTTCACAAGTTTCTTTGTTTTGCTAATAAATGATACTGTGTCATATACAAAATTTTCTTTGCTTCATGGTAAGACCTGACAAGGATGAGATGATTTTGATTTTGTACTTTTATTTTCACAGGACTGTATGTAGCAGAAACACATGGGGTTGTATGTGTGTGTATATATATGTGTGTATATATATATATATATATATATCCAGCTCACACTGCACCCGATCCCTATGGCTCCTCCTGCAGGTCGTGAGCCAACTGGAGGGGAGGCCCATGTCACCCTTTCCGGCTGAGCCCGACCGGGCCCCATGGGCAAAGGCCTGGCCACCAAGCGCTCGCCTCCGTGCCCCACCTCCAGGCCTGGCCCCCCCATGAAGCCCCCGACAACATAGCCGCTAGGATTGTCAGGACGCACAAACTCCTCCACCACGATAAGGTGGCGGCTCAGGGAGGAGCTGCCACCAACCAGAATAGTGGTAATATTTACATAATGAGGGTCAGAGGATGACTGTTAAATAAAAGAAAAAAATCTACAGACCTGGAACACAGCCCAATTTAAAGAAAAATGGTTTTAAATGTGTCAAGTGCATAAAACGACAGCCCATGTGCACTGTCGGGCAAAAGATTCAGAAATTAACCTTGTGCAGTTGCGACCTCCAGTGGTTACTCATTATTTGTTGTACATGGTAATTAGACTACTTTTATTTCTTGAGTCATATTTTGACCACTCAAATCACATTTAGGTTTTAGCTTTATTAATCCCAAAATAGGAAATTGGGTTGTCCTGGACATTCACATACAATACAAATAGAAACAAATAACAAAATCACTCAAGCTGGACTCTGATACAACTTTAAGTTACCATAAATACAACAATAATTATCAACACCAAATTCATATAAAGTGCTCATTGAAAAAGCAAACAACAACAGGAATAAAAGAGTTACTATGGCATACTAAAAGAGACAGAACAGCTTTAAGTTTACTCATCATCCGTTTGTTCATGATAATGTCCACTGCGTCCAGACTCAGTCCAACCACTAAGCCAGCCTTTTTCACCAGTGTGTTCACGCTGTTTTTGTCCACAGTGGTGCTCCCTCCTCAACACAGTACAGCACAGAGCAACCCCCTGGCCATAATCCCCTGACAGAACGCATTCAGGAGTCTCCTGCTTATACTGTATATTAAAAAAAAAAAACTCCAGTGTTTTCCTCCTGGGGATCCTCGACACCAGTTTGCAGTGTTGTTGCCATGGTGACTGCATATGTCTGGGTGGCTGGGGGTTGCGGCCTTGTGGCTGTGGTGTGAACCCCTGCCTGCCCTGATCTGGGTGGTTCCTGTGGTGGTGTCCTCTGTGGTCATGGGTGCACTGGCTTCCAGTGTGACTGGATCCCAAAGATATTGTTTCCTCACAGCTGCATCAAGCCAGATGTTTTCATTCTATTGGTATTTTTATACCTACATTCAGGTGTCAGAAACTAGGGATGAGAGTTCATGTTTGTGCATAATGGGGTACGGGTGGGGGGAGTATCCGTGTGCTGTGTTTGTGTGATTGTGTGTGAAAGAGACTATACTTAGGAGTGTTTTAATTGCTGTTTTATACTCTGGTGAGTGAAGGCTTTTTAAAATTTGTTTTTAATATGCAGAATTTGTTATTAGTAAAGAACTTTGTGTTGCTTTGTGCATGAAAAGTGCTTTATAAATAAAATTTGATTACATTCTACTGTATATAGCTCATCTATCGCACTCATTCATACGCTGATGGCACATTGGGAGTCAATGTGGGGTTGAGTGTCTCATCCAAGGATACTTTTTAAAAGTTCTGGGAAAGTCAGGAATCAATCCACTGATGACTGTTTTTCACCTGAGCTACATGAAGCACTACAGGCTGCTTTGATACTCCAGATGTTCCAAAGTCCTCAGATTCAGGAAAATGACATCAGATTTGATGGCCCATGGTGGGAAATACAATACTCTAAGCCAGGGGTCGGCAACTGTCTTTGGCTTGGGGCCAAATTTTTTCTGACCAACTGAGTGGCGGGCCAAGTTATTTTTTAT